>JASUDE010000165.1:28059-90229 GCA_034509685.1 Colletotrichum cereale
ATCGGCTATCAAAGCTTACACCTTATAACAGGCTTAAAGTCGGATGACGGCCTCTGGGAGGTCCGGCCCTCGCCTGGCAAGGGCCTCGGGATCTTCGCCCTACAAACGATTCCCGCAGGCACCCGCATCATCGACGAGAGCCCGCTCTTCACCATTGACCCGGGCCGCCTCTTCAGCGGGCAGGGCTTCGCCTTCGCCGCCATCGCGGCGGCCGTCGACGAGGCCTTCGCGGCGCTCAACGCCACGGCGCGCGCGGCGTTCCTCTCGTGCCCGGAGCACCGCGACCCTGACAACGAGGCCGACGCCGCGTGGAGCCGGGAGGCGCTCATCTTCCGCACCAACGGCTTCACCATGGCCGGCGGGACCGTGGGCATCTTCCCGCGCATCGCCAAGCTGAACCACTCGTGCCGGCCCAACGCCGGGACCGCGTCCGTCGGCGGCGAAGACGGGCCGGTGAGGCGGGTCATCTACGCGGCGCGGGACATCCGCGCCGGCGAGGAGGTGACCATCACGTACGCGCCGCTGGTGCAGACGACGGACGAGAGGCAGGCGCGGCTCGCGCAGTGGGGGTTTACGTGCGACTGCGCGGCGTGCAAGGCGCGGGACGACGACGAGCAGAGGGTGGAGATGAGGCGGCTGATGGGTGTGATCGAGGCGGAGCTCGGGCGGGACGACTTTGGCGGAGACGTGCAGCCGGACGCCGAGAAGCTGGTGAGGCTCGTCGAGGAGGCCGGGCTGGCGGACTATCTCGTCAAGGCGTACAAGTACGCGGCGTACGCGGCATCGCGGTCCGGCAAGTTCGGCGCGGCGAGGCGGTGGGCGAGGAAGGAGCTGGCGATGCACGAGATTGCGGACGCGCAGTCGCGGTACGCAATGGAAACAAGGGCGTTCCTGGAGTCTCTCCCGCTGTTGTGAGAGGGACGACCGGGAGAAGGCAGATTCGAGGTTTTGCCTCGTCTGCCTCTTTTTCTTTTTTCCCTTTTAGCCGGCACGACTCGTTGCTTGGGTGTGGCCTGGACGCCAGCAACCCAGAGGGAAAGTTGAGTCATCCCCGGCCGTCGTGACGCCGCCGAGACGGGATGTGGCCCTCGAGAAAGGCCATTAATGAGCGGGGGGTTCCCGAAACCCCGACCGGCATGTCTCGAAGCGCGCCGTCCAGTGTTCGGCGTGAGTCACTCTCTGTGTAGGGCAGCCCCACCTACGGAGTACCTACCCTGCACAGAGAGGGAAACAAGTACGTACTGTACCTGCTGTGCAGCGAAGCAGGTGTGCTGCAGCGAAAAGGTGCAACGCCATCAAAGTAGGTAGGCGCTAACCAGCGCTTGCTTGCTTCTCTTGATCCCCAAGGGGAAAGAATAATAGAGGAAGAAAGAGCCGGTCAGTCTTGGCCAGCCAGAGAGGCCCAAAATTCAAGAGCCATTTAATATCTGGGGGTATCCTCCCGGACTTTGTAATACCATAGCAAGGCATGGTCGATATAGCAAGTTAAACTTGAATCCAACTTCTCATTCCAGTCTCAACGTGCCTTTGTAACGTCCTTTGTTGCCTCGACAATTACAATTCCATCTATAATTACCCAGGTCAGGTACCTGCGTATCGTATCGCCTGCCACCGATACGCCCGCAGCAATGACGTCAATAGCTTCCGAATCCGTGGCCACGATCCTTTGTACCAGCAAGCAGACGCGCTTCAACATCCAGAACGCAGACCATCGCGAGGTATCCCACTTGACTTTCCCGACCCGTCTTGTTGTTGCAGACAGCTGAGCCGCCCTCGCCTACCTAGTTGGACATTGATGGCCTTAACATTACCGTCACCTCGGCGGGGAAGTCCGCCGCAAAGGGCAAGTCCAAAGCCCGAAGTGACGGGACCGAGATCCTCGTCGACGCCAAGCTGCGTCTAAAGGCCGGCCAGCGCTATGCGCTCGTCGGAAGAAATGGCTCTGGAAAGTCGAGTAAGAATAAGGCGTCCGTCGTACCCGTTTGCATGTTGACCCATGTCAAGCGCTTCTCAAGGCTATCGCCGAGAAGCTGATCCCGGGCATCCCCGAGACGACTCGAATTTCTCTTCTGCAGCAGACCAATGTAACCGATGCCAACTCAGACCTACCCCCCAGTGATCGCCCGGCCGATGCGGGTGAACCCGGTCAAGATCGCGGTGTTCTGGAGCATGTAATTGAGCAGGCGACTGCCAAGTCGGACGCCGAGCAAGAGATCAGGGGTGCGATGTCGCGTGCACGCCTGCCTGGACGACACTGGCTGACTGTTCTTAGCTTTATCTGAAGGCATCAACAGCACTGACCCGTACGGCCCCGTGCGTGCTATCCGCGCAGTTCGCCACGATAGAAACCAGAGGCGTCTCTTCCGAGAGGACAAGAACGCGAGGCTGCGCAGCGGAGACCGAGGTCTGGCGGCAAGAAAGGCTCTCAAGGCTTTTGAGAAGACAGTCGCCGAGTCACAGAAAATGTAAGCCCTTCCCCTTTACCAGTTCGACGCGGAGCTTGCTGATCCGAAAACCAGTCTGGAGCAATCTCAGGATGAGATTTCGGCCGAGACTCTCAATACCGAGACGCAGGAGGCCTTGGACATGCTGGCAGACCTCCAGTTGCAGGTCGAGCCTTCCAAGGTGGCCGAGATCGAGTCCAAAGCCAAGCGCATCTTGGCTGGACTGGGGTTCCCCGAGGCCTACATGTCCAAGCCGGTATCAAGTCTCTCTGGTGGCTGGAGGATGCGGACCGCGCTGTCCATATCGCTGCTCCAAGAGACTGACGTTCTCATTCTCGACGAACCCACCAACTTCCTCGACCTGCTAGGCATCATCTGGCTTCAGCGCTATCTTGGATCCCTCCAAGATGTGGATGACGCCCCGACGCTGATCCTCGTCTCTCACGACAGGGACTTCATCACACTTTGCACCGACCTTCTCATCCTCAAGGACAAGGGGCTGACCTACTTTCACGGAGATCTGCCGACTTACGAGGCGTCCCAGTCGGAGCACAAAATCTGGCTGACCAAGATGAAGGACTCCCAGGACAAGCAGAAGGCCCACATCCAGCAGAGCATCGTTAATAACGTGAAGGCAGGCAAAGCCAACGATGATCAGAACAAGTTGCGACAAGCTAAATCCCGCCAGAAGAAGCTGGATGACCGGTGGGGTCTTCAGGTCAGCGCCAAGGGCGGTCGGTTCAAGCTCAACCGCGATCTCGTCGGCCATCACTTGACTGCCAGGGGCGAGATCGATATCCCTCAGGGTGAGCGACCGGTGAGCTTCGCGTTGCCGGAGCCACCGGACCTCCGGTTTCCTGGGCCTCTGATATCGGTAGAGAAGGCAACGTTTCGCTACCCCGTCGTCCAGAGCAAGGCGAAAACGGTGGCGCCGATTGTGCTGCAGGACATGAACCTCTCTGTTCACATGGGCGACCGCGTTGGTATCCTTGGCCTGAACGGGGCGGGCAAGTCGACCCTTGTGAAGCTTCTCGTCAACGAGACGAAGCCCACATCAGGCACGGTGACGACCCACCCCCGGCTGAAGCTGGGTTACTATTCCCAGAATGCCGTCGAGGCTCTGCAAGAGAAAGGCCGAGCCGACCTGTCCGTGACGGCATTATCCTTGCTCACGGAAGAAGTTGCCGGCGAGCTGGACGAAGGCCAGCTCCGTGGCGTCCTGGGCAGTCTCGGTCTGCCTGGCCGCGTTGCGTCCGATATACCCCTCGGAAAGCTGTCGGGCGGCCAGCTCGTGCGGTGCGAACTTGCGCGCCTTCTGTGGCGGAGGCCGCACTGCCTCATACTCGATGAAGTGACGACCCATCTCGACTACGAGACTGTCACGGCCATGCGGGAATCCCTCAGAGACTGGGAAGGGGCGGTGGTCCTCGTCAGCCACGACCGATGGTTCATGCGCGGGGTTGTCGAAGGTTTGGCCGAGGACTCTGACAGCGGAGACGAGGACGAGGAGGAAGCGGTGCCTAGGCGACGGCTTGTGTACAAGCTGAGGGCGGGGATCCTGTCACGCTTGGAGGGCGGCGTAACGGAGTTTGAGGACAGCGTTGCAAAGAGGGTGGCCAAGCTGCTCAAGACGTAGAGACGGCCGATATTGATCAAGACGGTTTCGTTTTCCAACTGTGCCTACTACCTATGTACGTGTGTCCTGCGGCCGGGTTGTGACTGAGCTTGCTAGGGATGCAGAGTTGGACAACCGTGGGTCTTGTACTCGAGGCAGCAAAAAGACATCAAGACCAACCGATTGGATGGGCGAGTCGGGCCTTGGTCGTCCAGCACAACGTGGGTGGGTAGCGTGGGCAGCCTGCCCTGGATGCGGGGGTGGGTTCCCAGAATCCTTTGTTGCATCAGTTCGCATGAACCCGTTGCATTGATCGTCAAGAGGCTCCAAGGGCCGAAGACTCGACGATTCCGGCAAGACCGTCTGAGCGGGCTGGAGAATTGAGTTCGCCGGACGAAAAGGAAAGGGAAAAAAAAGGGAGAGAAAAGGCAGCAGCAGCAGTAGCAGCATAAGAGGAAGATGACCGCAGGTCGGCCAAACCGTTTCTCATTGGCCTCTTCGGTTTGGGGTGGCCCATCACGAGCTGGGTGTCAGATGTCACCTCGACATGTGTCCACTGTGCCCAGGGCCAACAGTTGAGTGGCACGCCAAGCCGTGGTAGCAAGCAAAGCCGGGGCGATGAGCAATGCTCTCGGGTACCTGGGAGGATTGCGACATGTCCATCACCAAGACGCCGGGTTGGCAGCCGATCGCCACGGCCGTCGTCATCTTTTTCTTCTTCGTCGTCGTCGTCTTCGTTGTCGTCACGTCTGCGACTAGTCAATACCGCAGGACATGGGTTGGGTAGCATCGAGAGAAGATCTCGGAAGAAAGACAGGGAACATGCACAACTGCCGCTAGGGCTAGGCAGCCCGCAGCAACTACACTAGCATGGGTATTTTGGGTACATACGGGTCAGAGGAAGCCGGTATCTATTTGCAGACTAGGAGACCGCCTTTGGATTTTGCGACAGACAGGCAAAAATATTCAACTACTGCGTAGTGAACGGGAAAGTCGGCACTCGAGTGAGCGAGTGGGTTTCTTTTTCCTCATGTCCCACCACAGCAGGGCGGCGTCGGATCCGGACTAGTGAAAGTAATTCAAGTCTGGAGGCGGGAAAGGATTGGGGAACGTGCATTTGGCAGCCATCCAGCTCCCCTCTCCCCCCTCGAACCTTCATCTTGTGTGCATCGGGGGGAGGAGGAGAGGCTCCAGGTTTGGCCCATGCAAAATGGACACAGACGGACGGAAACATGTGTGTTTGACTGGACCGGGACCTTTTATCTTCTCGGTGGCCCGATCTTGGACTGGGTTGAGTGTGTAAGCGCAGCGTGTCTGAGAATATCTCGCCGGCGCCTGTTTGCAGAATTGCTGCACGCAACTTGGACGCCTGGAGGGAGCCTCAGGAGGTGCCTAATTACCAGTCAGCTGGCGCCAAGGGCTGGGCTGTGGGAGCAGCTAGGCCGAGATTAGGTGCATATTGCTAGCACCCCTAGTCCATCTCTTTTTGGTCACACCGGGATCCAACGACCCCTGAGATCTCTGGAGAATGCGTGCAGAAACGATTGGTACCGATCGAGTGTGTTTTCGTACGGGGGGCAGTCGATTGATCAATTGGACGTTTCTCTGGGAATGCTACTGCCTGAGCCCGGAAGCAAAGGAACATGGAAGCCAGAGAAGCTGAAACATGCCGCGACGGGGCGTGGAACTCAGGGAACCGTGTGTACAGTACTCGTCCGCCCTCACAGACAGACCGCATGCTTCCCACGCGTCTCGAGTCCCCCGCAGGCTGAACCGAGCGAGGATGGCGACCATGTTGCGTAGACAGCATACTGTGGACGGTGTGTTGTAAACAGCACGTTGTCGCATTGCCAGTGTCGCCGTGTCCAGAGTGCGGTGCAAGTGGGCAAGGGGAAGCTGACATAGGTAACAATGGGCCATTATCAAAATGCCGGCGCCAGAACCGGGCCCGTTCGTTCCCTCTCCTTTTCTGTACTCATACCTACCTAGTGTGGTGTGTAGGTAGATATGGCCGCTTCTGGGGTCGTAGAGTGGGATGTGCATCCGGGTAGCTAGCTATGTCCTTGCATAGGTGGAAGTACAAAGGTATGTGTGTATACCCGTGCAGCAAGTAGTATGTCTGCCTTACAATAGTGTCCGCACCTGAAGTGCCTTGGATACTATGTACATTGCCAACCTTGAGGTACCCTGGGTTGAGGTACGCGTGCGTGCTGGGGTGCATTCCGCCAAATTTTGACACATACCAGAGACAGAGACTGGGCCACGCTGACTGACGGCGATCGGGAACTGTGCGTTGCGTCTTCCAACACAACTCATGTAAAGCAAAGCAAAGCAAAGCAAAGCAAAGCAAAGCAAAGCAGGTGCAACCAACCTGCAGGGCGAGTTGAGTTTAGCTCCCCCCAGCTCTTCCTAAAGTTAGGTAGGTACTAACCGCACAGGTCTTTCCTTTTTTTATTTTAATTCACCCTTCTGCCTGCCGACTTCTCTTCTCCCCTTCCCCCCCCCCCCCCCTAAGGTTGTCATTCTGCTTTTCCCTCCTAGAAGTTAAGGTACTCTTGGACCGCTGCGCCTCGTCTCGCTCGGGGCTCCATCTCGTCTCCTAAACAATCCCATACGGAATTCGGCGGGAACACCACTTCTCGCATCTACAAATGCCGTTCTCGGCCATCCGCGAACTGACCCGACCTGTCTTGCCTGCGTTCGACAACGACGTCGCCTCTCAGAACTATAGTCCACGCCCATCCGTCTCTGTTTGATCTCGTGCAATAACCTTCTTTCTTCTCTTTTTCGCCTCCGCCCCCCTCTCAGTACAGGGTATCCGGCACGAATTCGTCCCATTTCAGAGACAGACCAAGAGCCGCGAACCACGAACCACGACGAGGTTTGGTTTAGACTCGCCCTACCATTAGCTTGGCATCAGTGCTCCTCCCTGCCGAGAGCTGATATGATATGAGCTTGTAATCCCCCCGCCTCTTACACCAAACTCTGTTGCTTCTTTTCATTCTGGTCGTCTTGGCATCTTCTCGTCCGTCGCACCAGAGCTAGCAGTCCTCATCACCATCGACTTTGTTTGGAGGATCAACCTGGTTGGTTTAAACGCATTTGCGTTTGCATTTGCGTTTACATCTTCGCTTGCCCATTCTTGCCACGCCACTAAACTCTCTCTCTGCCTTTGAGCATTGAAAGAAGCAAGCTGCATCCAACCTCTCGTTTTCTCCCTCGACATTAGCCGGGTACATACAGATTTCTGCGGAGCGTCCTGTACATGCATCATGATCGCCAACTTTCATAATCCGAGACGGCTTCGCACGCCCTTCATCGCCATCGTCGTCTTCATCCTAATCACCGGCTTCTTTCTGCTGTTCCACCAGCCCCTGGTCCAGTACTTTGTAGTTCCCTGGACCGCAGAACGTAAGTCGAACCCCACCTTCCCCTGGCCATCGCCAGGTGCTGATTTGGTTATAGAATATGGCGGCAGCTGGATGAACGATTCGGCACCCAGCTGGGTCCAGCCAGCACTATACGAAGGCCGTCCCGACAAGACCGGCGAAGCAAGTCAGTATGTGCAAGCCATCCTGGATCCCAAGAACGGCGGCTTCCCCACCGTCAACTGTCCTTCGCCCAACGTCACTCGCTACGGAGTCCTGCGCCCACTCGAGAACATGGATAAGCGCCACTACTTCTTCGCGCTCGACTTGCGACAGGTTAGAGACCTCCTGCCCCAGCTGATCGGCGCCGTCCTGGAAGCTATGAACGTCATTGGGCCCGAGAACTGTGCCCTTTCCGTCGTCGAGGGCATCTCGACCGACGGCACCTACGAGACCCTCTACCGCCTCAAAGCCCACATGGACAAGATGGGAATTGCGTACTACCTGCAGACGAGCAACATCGACTCCCACAGCGGCGATCGTATCGGCAAACTCGCCAAGCTCCGGAACCTCGCGCTGGAGCCGATGATGGCCGAGGCCAGCGCCTACGACCCCAAGGCGACCATTGTTTTCCTCAACGACGTGGCCGCCTGCACCGAGGACATACTCGAGCTGGCGTACCAGAAGCAGGTCCAGGGGGCTGACATGACATGCGCGATGGACTATCACTTCCTCCGCTTCGCCCCGCACAACGGGGAGCCCTCGTTCTACGACTCGTGGATCTCCCGAACCATCAACGGCGATACGTTCCTACCCATCCCCGACCGGACGCCCAAGGGAGAACAGTGGAGCGACGTCGCCAACATGTTCTGGAACCACCCGTACTCCCAAGACCGCTACCTCGGCCGGAAGCCGCTGCAAGTGTTTGCCTGCTGGAACGGGGGCGTCGCGATGACGGGCGAGCCCTTCCTGAGTAAGAAGCTCGACTTCCGGAGGTCGTACCCGGGCGAGTGCCACACTGGTGAACCGACGCTGCTGTGCAAAGACCTGTGGAATCTTGGCTACGGTAAGATCGCGGTCGTGCCAAGCGTCAGCCTGGCGTACAACGTCAAGGACGGCAGGCAGATTAAGGAGGAGAGGGGGTTCGCCTCGTCGTGGACGGTGATTGAGAACTCTGGGGCGCCGCCAAACATCAACTGGCAGCTCGAGCCGCCAGAGATGGTCAAGTGCATGCCGACATTTAGAAACCAGTTCTGGCGGCCGTGGAACGAAGGGCTCAGGCGGGAAGAGAAGTAGGCAAACTAGGAGAAAGATGGGGGGAAAAAAGAAGAAAAAAGACAAAGAGAGGAAAGTAATAGGCAGGCACCTTGTTTTTAGAGCTTTGGGGGATGACGTTGTAGAGCGCATTACCTATGATACCCGGTCGCGTGTCGATTTATCCACCTGGTCAGCAGGCCCACGTAGTCACCATCTGTTCAACATCGTCCCCCTTTTGAGGCCCCGCTGTGCCGAGTGTGACAATCGTTGGTTTGCCCCGAAGCCAGCCGGCCGGATTTTGCGTAGGAGGTAAGAGATGGAAGACAGCGTCAAGGACAAACGAACCGGCGGAAGCCGAAAGACAAATGAGGCTTGATCGGCCGACGGGAACAAGAAAACGAAGAAAGAAAGAAAAGCCACCAGTGTCATGAAGTGTCAGGAGTATGGAATGACAGACAGCACGCCGTTGGGGGCTTGCTTGTAAGGCAGAGAGACAAAAAAGAAACCCCCTCCCCCCCGTCACCCAAGCGCCTCTGTAGGATCCGGGGTCGTCCGCTCTCGGCCCCGCATTCGGCCCCCGCAACTTCTTTTTTGTTCGCGCGGCCGCACGCCCTGGGCGGCGCCGACGCCCGCCCGACTTCATCACCGAGAAGCCGGGCCTTTTTTCTTTCCTTTTTTGTCTTCACCCGACTTGGCATTGGTGGGTTGAAACATACGAGAACCGGCCGAGAGGAAAACAGACCCCAGTGTGGTAGACTCAGTAGCAATCACATCAGTCAAAAACGGATCATGTCGGCGGAAAGAAGCGCGTGCAATGCCGTGATGTTATTGTTTCCAACAAAGAATATTAGGGTTTACGAGACCCGTCGGGGGCGCTCGAAGCCGGGAGCGATAGGTCTCGCGGACTCGGCCACGACCCCGACGAGAAACGGGGGGGGGGGGAAGGTTCGTAAATACAGTATGAGGTAAACAATGAATTTAAAAAACCATGTTTACAACGGGGATATAACGCTGCTTCGAATGCAAGTGTCTCCAAGCCTTCCTTCTTTTTGTCTTCGTTTCTTACTCAGAAACACCGTTGCCAAAAAAAACAAAAAGTACAACAAAAATGGTGAGTCATCAAGCCGCTCCATACGTTCAGGTGATCAGGGGAATCATAAGCTTCTCAAAATAAAACAAAAAGCCGGCCAACATTAACATCCCGACAGAGCACGGGAATCCTCCACGTCCAACGCCGCTTGCTGCTTTGCTTCATTACACTTGTGACGCATGGCACGCTGGCCGGGCAGTGGCGGGTGTGAAATTAGTGCCAACGGCCCGTTCAGCGCTTCCAGGTGGGTCAGTCGCGAATTAATTAGAGCAGGGCAGCGGCAAGAGCAGCGCCGAAGATGACGGCCATGCCGGCCGGTCCGTTGCTGTTTCCGGCACTCACGCCGGCGACCGCGGTGGTTGTGGCGGCCGCCGAGGGGAGGAGAGTGCTTCTCGTGCCGGAACGGCCGGTCCCCGTGGCCAGGGTGGTAGCGTTGAGGGCCGAGAAGGCGGTGCTCATACCGGCACTAGGGGCGAAGCTGGTGGTGACCTGGGTGCTGGTGGGAACCTCGGAGGAGGTGGTGGAGATAATCATGCTGGTGGTGCTGGTGGTGATGACGACAGACGAGGTGCTGCTGGTGGTGGTGGTGCTGGTGGTGGTCGGCGGGGCCGAGCTGGTGGTCGGGGGCACGGTGCTGCTCTTGCTGGTGGACGGAACGGAGGAGGTGGTGGGGACGGGGGCGTCGGAGGTAAGAGCACCATCGACACCGTGCTTAGTGGCGCAGTCACCGAGGTTCATGCCGTTGGGGCAGCAGAAGGTGTCGGTCTTGGTGTCATGGGTGCAGTAGAAAGATGACAGGCACGAGTCTGGGCAATCATGTTAGCGACGACGAGAGAAGGCAATGAGAGCCATGCGCGCGAAGACGACTTACTTCCGCTTATGGTAGAGCAGCAAGTCTCGCCAGCGGCCGGGTTGTAGCAGTGGACGGCCTGGTCCGTGGACTTGCACTGCTGGTAGCCACCACCGCAGGCCTCGGCGCAAGTGTTGCCGCCCTTGTTGCAGAGCTCGTCAGCGGGCTGGTAGCCACCGTCGGCGCGGCGCATGAAGCCCAAATCCCTTCCGAAGGTGACGCTGCGCTTGAAGACCTTGGTCTGTTGCGCAAACGCCTGGGCGGCGAAGGCCACGTAGGCGAGAGAGGCGAGCGAGCGGATGTGCATTGCGAAAACGGGGTTTGTTGGATAGCGATGGGAACGGTTCGGTCGGTCAGTTGAGCGTTAAGAGCCGGGAAGGCGAATGAATGGACGGTCGCTTGTTGCTGAGCGAGTGCAATTGTATGGAATGAATGTGGACCGACGACGGTGACGACGTAGAGTATCGACAAACGAGGGAAGTACGAGTACTCTGGTGTAAGTTTCGTAACGACGGCGACGACGACGGCGAAGAGGTGGTAAAAAGAGAGACTGGGCTGGAGGGGCCTGACCTAAAAAGCGCGCGACGATGCGAAGGGGGGTTGCGAGAGGAACACAGAGGCAAAACGAGGGACAGCGAAAAAGACTGGAGATGAAGTGGAGAGAAAGAGTGGGAAGAGAGGTCGCGAAAAAGGCAGAGGACATGGGGAGACTGTAAGAGTCGGGGGGGAGAGATGACAGGCGAAGGATCGCACGGTTCAGTCTCTGGGGCGGGGCGGCATGGTACTACTACTAAGGAGGTCCCGGGCTGTCTACTATGCAGTAGAGGACGGGCAACGATGCGTTTGCGGTGGGCGCTCAGCACCGATTCGGCAGGATCCTCCTTTTAATTTTATTTGCCTGGACGTCGACCACTTGGCGCTGCTAAGTCCCACAGCGCCAACCCACGATACCCCTGGGGGGCCTGGTGACGCTTCGGGCCAACTTCTCCCCAGTCACTGCCAGTGGTACAGTGACCGTCGGGCAGACCGCTACTAGGGTCTTGGAGAGAAGCGGAAAGAGAGGGGGGGGGGTAATAGATGGCGGAGAATGAATGAGCCAGTTGAAGCAACTCCTGCTCCTCCTGTTTGGGACTGTTTAGAGAGGGTGGCACCGAGACCTGTTGGCGGCGTCTCAAGTGGCTGAGGATGAAAAGAAAGCACAGGGTGCTGACGGTCGATCCGTTATGCGAGCCCATAAGTCTGTTTTTCTCGGGTGATGCAAGCAAGCCGCGCAGCCGCAGTTTTGTCGCCAGCTTCGTGGCACCGCAGCAATGTAGCCCGACTTCGCTGACCGTCATTTCCAAACTGACAAAGGGAACAAAATGCTTCCACCATCCCACCGAGCGTTTACTGGAATTTCAAGGGGGGGCCTGGACACAGTGGATAGAAAAGAGGCCACGAACATGACAAGTGACATCCACCGGGGTGCAATACAAAAGAGAGGTAGGGAGCCCTGTTGGCCCGGGGAACATGTAACCGTCGTAGTGTACAGACAGACAGATACAGTGTTGCCATACAACAGAGTCTCAAGACGTAAGAGGAAAGACAAACGGCGGGAAATCTGCAGCGTGCGCCATTTGGTTCCTGGGAAATGAGACAGAGCACGACCCTCAATCAATCTCAGCATTTCGCTCAAATCTCAGGAGATTTGGGCCGTGCTCGGCGCATGGCGAGCAGCCCCCCGATAGAGAAGTAGAGTACGGGGCTTTTGATTGGATCGGTGCTTTCGAGGCTGTCGGGACTAGTCCCGATATGGACTGGTGCTATCTTCGGGTACCTTGCAGCGTCAAAAGCCCCCCAGCTCGTGCATCGTCCGCCAATCGCTGGGACGAGAGCAGGAACCTCTGCGAGCTGCCCTACCAGCCCGGCCATCTGACGAACCATTCAACGCCGTTTCAGGTGGCTTCCCAACGCTGATTCGCTCGTTTGTCTAAGCGTCCATCTTCCCCTCCTTCTTCTTCTTCTTCCTTCCCTTCCCCGGGTCCAGTGTTTAAACGTACCTACCGATATCTACTGTGGTCTGTACCTAAACAACAGAGATTATGTTAGCGGCGAAAAAGGGCAAATGAAACGACAGCATCTCTTCCGCCTCTTGCCCCCCCGGGCGATGGCTCAATGTACCGAGTGGACATGGAAATTAAACATGACGCCCGTTTCTAGGTCCGACTCTTGACGAACCAAAAGATCTTGCCCTTCGTTGCGGCTTTTATGAGAGAAGCGCCGTACGATCACCGTCGCATCCAATCTCGGACGAGCCCAGATGACATCTCCACACGGATAAGCATGTCCAAGGGATCGCCGGTCGCCGCCTGAGCCCATCCCAGCCAGTAGCCGGCTTCATTCCGGCGCCGGCCTATGGAAGTGCCAGACCTCGTTGGATGTTCTCTCATCGTGTTCCGTTTCGCCGAGATGTTTCCAGAGGACAAGCAAAGTGCCGCCGGACACCGCCAATCGTTGCAGATCGTTCCAAAGGCGCCCTTTGTCCCTTCGCGCCTTGTTAGCGCCCGGTAAGGCGACCAGGAACGAGTCCGCACCGATTCCCCGTGCCATCCACCTGAATCCCGAGGTCGCATTGTTTCTCAGGGCATGGTTCCAGAGCGATGGCTCGGACTCTCGAGAACCTCGGACGACGTTCTACGTTGTTCTATGGACGTTGTGTGTAAATACAGCCTGTCCGGTAGACGCGCAGTCGCGCCAGAGTCGTTGATCCGAGGGCCGCCGGGGGTTCGTCGCACTCACGGTCGCTGATGCAGAAACACCAAGAAACACCAAGAAACGGTGCGCTGTTGGTAATTGAGGCTGGCGATGCTGAGTTCGTTTCAAGCCTTGCCAAACCGAGAGCCTTCTCCCTCGATGGCTATCTCGACTTGCGAAATAGCAGGCGCAGAGCCGAGGCAGGTGTCTGAGACTGTACATGCCGTCAACAACTCTCCCTCGACATGGACTGTCGGGCTGCTATTTTCGCGGTAGCTCTGCGCAAACATGTGTGAGCAGAGTCCACGTGAGCAGACCAAGAAGTGCGGGCAATGACGATGGTGGGAGCGTAGCTAACGGGCAAACAAGTGAACTGATGAAAATGGTATATGCAAGCAAACTATCGTCTATGGATAACAAATCATTCGGGACCGCTCAATCGCCCGCGCGCAAATCAATCGTCTATGAACGCACCTACGCCTCCAAGTGCTTGGAAGTCGACTTCTCGGACAGTGTCTCCTCCTTTCCGGCGTCGCCGATGACACCGTTCTCGTCCGTGTAGCCGATCTTGCTGGCGCTGAAGCCATCCAGCTCGTCCTTCCAGACCGTGTTCAGGAAGATGGGGTAGGCGAAGGCAATGATGAAGCCGGAGAGAGGCACAACCATGGCGATGTGGTAGCCCTTGGAGTCCGCAAGGAGTCCCGTGAGACTGGGGAAAAGGGCACCACCGGAGACTGGGAAAACACACGTTAGCATCGCCGAAGGTGTTGGAGGCGCGGATGGCGTGAGACTTACCGGATGCAATAATCCAAGAGCTACCCCTCTTCGTGTGCCTGCCCAGACCTCGGATGGCGGTGGTGAAGATGGTCGGGAAGATGCACGACTCGAAGAAGAGCACCAGCGACAGCATGGCGATACCAGCCTCGCCCTTGATGCCGATGGCGAGCGCGATGAAGAGCATGATGCCCGTCATGAAGACCATGAGCACGAGGCGGGGCTTGATGACCATCATCAGCCCGGCGGCGGCGAAACGGCCGATGGCGAAGAGGCCCTGGCCGATGGCGTACCGGTCGCTGGCCTGGGAGTGCGACAGGCCGGCGGACTCGACGGCGTAGGAGATGAACTGCGAGGCGACGGCGACCTGGGCGCCTACGTAGCAGAACTGGGCGGCGACACCGAAGAAGAGCTTGAACTGCTTCTTCATCGGCTTGTCAACGAAGCCGGTGAGGCCGGCGCTCATCTCAGCCTGCAGGGCCATGTCGGCGTCAGTGACCTCGGGGATGTTGGCAAAGTAGAAGACGACGGCTGGATTCTTGGTTAGCATGCTCGCTCGTATCATTGGCGGGAAAGAGGGGATGCCTACCGAGCAGGAAGACGAATGCCGCGATGCCGAGATACGTCCACTGCACCTTGGACAAGTCGTTGGGCTCCGTGTGGGAGAAGAAGACGCGGGCGGCGAGGAGCGGGGCGACGACGGAGCCGACGGCCTGGAACGACTGGCTGAGCTCGAGACGGAACTCGGAGAGGCGCGGGGGTCCGCATGTGGCGATGAAGGGGTTGGCCGAGGTCTCGAGCGTCGACAGGCCGGAGCCGACGATGAAGAGGGAGCCGCAGAAGCCGGGGAAGGAGCGGTAGACGGCCGAGGGCCAGAACATCAGGGCGCCGACGCCGTAGATGCACAGACCCGTGATGAAGGTCCAGCGGTAGCCGAACTTGCGCACGATCCAGCCCGAGTAGGTCAGGGGGCCGATGAAGTAGGCGCCGAAGTAGGCGCCCTGGAGTCCACCGGCCTTGGCGGCGGTGATGTTGAGGGCGATCTGGAACTTTGAGTTGAGGACATCGAGGAGGCCGTACTGGTTGGGGGGGCGTGTGTGTTAGTGCTGATTCATGCCTTGGGGATGATGTTGGGCGACGAGTCGCCATGAGAGAGGTGTGACTTACGGCGAATCCCCAAAGGAAGAAGAGGACGGTGACGAGGGTGATGGGCAGGATGGACTGTTTGACGGTCAAGGCCGATGCGCCGGTGAGGCCTCTGTTGGAGACCGACATGCGGTGTTGGTTCTGGGTCGCCTCGAGCGCGCTGGGCTGGCGCTGATCGAGCACCTCGGCCACCTCTGGCTCCTGGTTCTTGCCGAACATGATGAGAAGCGGGGGAGGGGAGAGGGGTTGGGTATCTAGGTGAGTATGGGAGGGGAAACCTGTTGGAGAGGTTGTTGTTCAGAGTCCTGCTGGCTGATGAGAGGAATTCTGAATGTTGTTGTGGCCGCCGGGCCTGTGGTATATATATGTGTGCGTGTGTGTGTCTGTGTGTGCGTGTGCGACAGGGAGAGAGAGAGAGAGGGAGAGGTTACCGACAATGCGGGTAAGGGAGTACAGAAAAAACATCGAGCTCGGCGGAACCGTCCCATGGTCGACGCCGCTAGCCATAGGTGCATCAAGAGGGAAACCGGACCTCAGGTTCTACAGCAACGCAACGATTGGACCCCGTCCCGTGGTTGGCAAAGCCACCCCACACCCCGAACCACGACGCTGGGATCCAGGCAGGTCTCGAACTCGACAAGCTCACGAACAGGCTTACAAGTTAGATCCAAGGTAGACACAAGGAGACAGATCATCACCTAGGCATAGGCATCTCCACACGCACCACCCGAATCGAGGAGGGGGGGCCGGCATACGGGTCTCGTTCTAACTCAAATGCCCTTAGGCATCAGGCGAGTTTGCGACGTTTTCCCCAGTCCTCCCCGCTGTCGGAGTGGACACGCCAATCCGGGGGTGAGTGGTGAGTGGTGAGTGGCAGGTTGGACGAACGATTTCTGTCAGTGGCCGCCGCCCTCTCCCCGCGTCTCCTCCCCCCCGTCTTTTCGCCGTCCGCCCAAGGGAAAGAAGATGGGGTGGGATGAGCCAGCAGAGACAGCATCCGTCCGGCGGCGGAGGCGTGGTCGTCACTCGGCGTTTTACGTAGAGCCAAGGGCCTAGCGTGACAGACGAGCTACGAGCCGCCACGGAAAGGATCTCGTCTGGGCTCGCCCTGTCCGTCATGCTGGGCGCGATGTCTACCTAGTTGATGGCATTCGTTCCGGACGGCGCCCACGGAGGACCCGCCGAGACAAGACGTGAGCTTAACGGGCAGAACCCCGCGCGCCGCGCTATCGAGTGTCGGGTTGGGATGCCCGGGCTCACTCGAACACGCGGTTTCTTTTTGGAGGAAGCTAAGCTACTGCTGACAACGAACCCTGGGGTACTTGACCACGCGGGTTTTCAGCGAACATAACGGCGTGGGATGCGGGGAGGGGGGGAAGAGGTTGGGGAAGGGGAATGCTATTGGCTCGCGCTGGCCGGGTCTACCATGGCGCTACCTGTGGAACGCGGTCTAGCTCCACCCAAGTATTGGGCAGGGAGACCAGACCGCCCGTGTGAGTGGGCATGCGGCATGCCGGGGGAGAGGAAGACGAAGTTTTTCTTGCCTTACTCATTGTGATGTGATTGCGATATGGTGTGATGCGTGCGTGTGTGTGTGTTTGTTGTGTGTTCTTGAGGATGCTGCTCACGGCCGTTGTCTTGATTGTTGAGCGGTTGAGTAAACAAACAAACAAACAGCTGGTCTCGGCCGAGTCTAACCATCTACTCCCGACGACGACGACGTATGCACGACGTCTTACCAGGTGTGGTATGTAGACCAATGTCTCCCGAAACGCATACGAAGCGCAAAACCACGTAGGTACTCCCCTCCCCCCCTGCATTTATCGGGGACTTTCCCGCAGAGATAAGCATTGCTCAGAGTCGCTTGGCATTGCCAAGTTGGCAAGTTGGCACCAAGCTTTCCGTTGAAGGGGGCGATCCCTCACCCAGTCACACACGCACACACCCCTTGGCAAGTGCTTGACTTGTCGCTCTCCACCCCGCCGCCAAGGAGAAAACAACAAACGCGCCGGAGTGTGCTCCCTCAACGCTATGGATCGTGGAAGGGGGGAAAATGGGAAACGTTGAGGGGAGCAGTGGCGATACGGTTGGAAGAAGAAGGGGGGCCAGCCGAGGAGGGCCAAAGGCAAATACGTGCACGCTACTACGTACCGTCTACCGGTAGCCTTCCCCGTGGGGTTGGAACTGATGCTTTTTGGACACCAAATTACTCTACCTATGCGCCTACCTAGATAGGTAGGTAGGTCCCAGTTTACCTTAACAAACAAGAGAACCAAACCCATCAGATCAGGGATGCACTGTTGGGTTGGCACCTGACGTGTGGAGACGCCGGCACTAACGCCCCCCTTTTCCCCACGCGAAATGGGACCATACCGGCGCCACGAAATCGGCCCGATGCTGCAAGAGCTAGTTTACCTAGCCCCTCCCCTCCTTGGCGTTGTGTATCATTTGCTCCTTGACAAGAGCCTCACGCGGAAGAGATCCCGTGTCGGATACCGGTCGTCGAAGAAAAGAGGAAGAAAAAGAGAGAAAAAAGAAGTCGCAAATGGCGCAAGAAAAATGCCGTCTAATCCAGCCGAGAAGAAGGGATAAAGGAATGGGGGCTGGCTTGCATTCGCACTTGACCCAGCCTCGACATGCCCTTGATTTCTGAACGACACGCTGCTCTGTACCTAGTCCCTCTACCTCATTGGTGCCTTTCGTTGTAGATCTGGCATGCCTCCTGTCTCGCAGGTTGCCTCGATTCTGTGTGCCTGGTAGGATATCTGAAGCAGCGACGAGATTGGATCGGGTTCGTGCCCGTCGCCCGTGCCGTCTTTGTCCCTTGCCGAAGATGCAGCGAGTGGCCCCCGAGGCGGCGGCAGTCATAGCACGACACAACACGCAGCACTTGATAAGTAGCGTATGCTATTCACCTAGCGAGGTGAGAATCGAGTCTGACGAGATTGCCATGGTTCTGGCATTCCGTCCTTGCTGGAATTGTTCTGCTTGAATACATGTGATAAAAGTGCGATGCTCCGTGGCCAGTCTGGGTATTCTCCTCCACAAAAGCAACTTTTCTCCCGTCTCACTCTCCTCACTCCAACGCTCTTGGTGCTATATAACATTGTCCTCATCTCGCTCCCATTAAGATTAGCAGCCCGCCCAAAAAACTTATGATAAAGATGCCACTTTGTCCCTCAATAGAATGTTGTACACACAGAGCTCTCGACCCATATTCTCTGCTCCATCTGTCGCCGGCTACTAAATGTCGAAGATTCTGCTTCAGTCGACCGGCTCGCGCATCATTTTGGAGATGTTCTTGTGCATTTGCGCATACTTCTCCTCAAACGTTTTCTGGAACTTCTCGCAAGCGGCCCACATAGGGTCGCCCTTGGACCAGTACGTATAGCAGTTGTCGAAGATTTGGCGCACGTCGGCGGCGAACTGATCCTCCGTCTGATACTCGTGACGCGCCATCTTTGCCTTGACAGTGTTGAGGTCCATAGGCTTCTTGACCTTGTCAAAGTAGTCGGGAACGCCATCCTCAACGGGGTCGACTGGCTCCTTGAAAGGACCCACCAGTCTGGTCCAGAAACCTGTACTGGTTAGCATCTCGGCAAGCATTGCATCATCGGCCGTTCCATGGGTTTGGGAGCGCATACCAGGTCCCGAAAGCATCCTGTCGAGGAGATCGGCGCAGAACTCAACCTTCTTCTCCGTGCTGATTTCACCGCTCGGCACCGAGGCGATGCTGCGGCGCTTCTGGACCACAGGCTTCGGACGCGGTGCCGCCGCCGCCGCCGCCGCCGCAGCCGCAGCTACAGCCGCAGCCTTGCGGGCTGGTGGAGCTGGGGCGCGTGAGAGCGACTTGGAGCCGTTGTTCTGAGAGGACGGTAACGGCGCGGAAGCGCGTCGGTTCTTCTTGGAGAGGTGCTCTCGCTCGTCATCACTATCCTCTTCCAGGTAGTGCACACTTTTGCGGGGGGTCGGCTCGGCGGAGGCTGTGTCGGCGGGAGCTGCCGGCGGGGAGGGCTGGTTCTCGAGAGAGCTCATGGCCACGACTAGCTCGCTGAGGACCTCCTGAGGAAGCGACTTGGCGAACTCGGCTCTAGCATCGGACGACCGCATGTACTCGGCTGCCCACGAGAGGAGGAGTTTGCGAATGGTTGAGCCCTCCGGGGTGTCCCTCCATACTTGAACGAGGAGGGGGGTTGCAGGAATCTGCCGAGTAAGTCGTCTGCACTCCTTCATTGCCTCAAGAGTCTTGTCACAAAGGCCATCGATGCCAAGCTCGTGCCCCAGCTTCCAAACGCCAATCAGTGCCTCGTAGGAAGGGAACGTGTCGACTTCCTCCGAAACCTGTCCCGTGAATAGGAAAAGCTGCGTCAAGCCAAACACCTCGGGCGTGGTGTGAGGGAGCTTCACCACGTGCTCCACGGTGTCCGGGGTAGCATTCTCCTGCTTCTTGAAGAAATCTCGGTAATGTGTTGACCTGGCGCACAGGAAATCCTTGTGGATACCGAAAGGTTTCTCATCGGGCCCGACAAGTACAATGAGGAAGGTTGGGTGGGGTTGCCTGGTAATCATTAGATACGAGGGAGGGGAAAGAAGTGGTCGACTTACAGCCACGAGAAAGGGGCGTCGTCCTGAGGCTCGTCTAGGATCTTAGGAGCGGGCGCGGGATCGCCATTGATGGCGGGGACCGGCAGCTCGTCCGACATGTCGGGCTGATTGGCTGCGGGTATCTATCTATTGGGTGGTGTTAGTTGACCTGCAAGGACCAGCAATGGTTGGCAATTGGATGATGACTGAAAGAACGCCTATGGGAGGAAACGGGGGGGATTTGAGTAAACAGCGCTTGCTTGCTTGCTAGCTATAAGCCAGGGTCGCTGCTGATTGCGATGAATCACCGGCAAAGCGGTCTTGAACCCGTGTGAGTGAATGGCTCATGGCATGAGCCACGTGTTGGCGACCGTCTGATGTCAATTGTTGCCCTTCCATGACGGAGACATGGAGATGAAATAAGAATGCATAAAGGGGCAACGGAGAAGTGAAAAGCAGCTTACTATGGTGAACAGAGTCCGGCGGGTGACTGATGAGGTGGGGGCTAGGCGAATGAAGTCCTCGCACCTGAACAGAGGGCCGGCGAGTCGTCTTACAATTGCCGGGGCTTCGGGGAGATGATTGAGCACAATACAATACAAACGACAAATGTGAACGAAGGAGAATGAGATGGTAGCCTCAGCGGACGCTGATGTATGAAGACAAAGTGCGTGGCTGAAAAATTGCTCCCTGGGACACTCTTGCCCGACACGCTCAACCTTGAGAATGAAGCAGGAAGGTATGAAACGACTGCACCTACTGTGGCTGCGGTGACTGATGTGGCCTGTGCAGAAGGTTCCTCAGGCCCATTATTCACGTGTTCCAGGGAGAAGCAGCTTCCGCCACAGCTGCCGTAAAGATTCGTCCTGCACAGCCACTTACATACATGCCTCTTGCTAGAAAACCGAAAACTGGGATCTTTAGGTTCTCTGAAAGCCCCCCTCCCCCACCCGTCATCTTGGTGGAACTTGGAAGTAGCTCCCAGAAAGCATCTTCGTCCTCGTCACCAAGAAGCCTGATCCTCGGAGCTCGCTGAATACAACGGCAACACTTCCCAAAGAGTTCACCGTAGACCGTCCCATGTCTAGCCGATGCCTGCGAGTCACATTGCGCTACTGCACCCGCTCCTCTGGACCTCTGGCCTTTTAGAGTCTGCGAACCAAGCCCGACTGTCGGACGGATTGACCTCTCACATCCCGTATCTTGAGCAGGTGGTAATATCAGCCCCACAATGCCCTGTCCAACGGCACTGGTGGCCGATGTCCACTGCTCACCAACCTGGCCAGCTTCCTCTTCAAGCCAAGCATGTTTACGTCGTTTCCCGTGTGGGGACTTGGATGAGGACGTAGGGCAAACGTTTTCTTCTTTTCCAGCTTGCAACATGGAGGGCCGCGTTCTTATAAAGCGCCGCGACGCTACGCAGCTTGAATCGAATGCCGCTGTGTCGCCGTCGCCTATGCCTCCTCTGATCTCGCCGTTCTCGTGGTAATAATTTCCATGACACGCCGATCCAGCATGTCTCGGACGATTGCTCTCCTTGCGGCCGCCGGCCTCTTACGCACAACTACCGCCGGTCTATACCCGGGATTGAGCACCGCCAACCATACTTGCACTCTCGGTACGAACTCGGTTGTTGACTGAGCATTGTGAAGTGGACTGACGTTCCCATCTCCAGCCGAGCCTGTTCTGTCCTGCTCCTGTGAGGCGAACCCTGACAAGGTGGACACCTGCTGCGTGGAGACATTCGGCGGTCTCGTTGTATGTTGTCTTACCAGTTGATGAATGAACCTGAAAATAACGGCCCGTCTTCGCAGCTCGCGACCCAGTTCTGGAACACGCACACCGGTCTCGAGTCCGAGGGCCAGAAGCTTCCCCAAGATGCATGGGGCATCCACGGCTTGTGGCCCGACTTCTGCAACGGCTCCTACACTCAGTACTGCGACCTGAGCCGCCAGTATGACCCAATCCCCTCCCCCAATACCACGACCGGGACGCCGGACGGCACCCCTGTGCCTGCATGGAACGGCTCATCTTTCGACGCATTTGTCAAGCCGTTCGAGAGGTTCGACCTGTTGGAGTACATGAACAAGTAAGGTACCGCTTCGTAGCACTCTGGATTCCAAGCCTAATGCCAACGTTTCCAGGTTCTGGATCGCCCAGTACACACTCAACTGGGTCCTCTGGGCCCACGAGTTCTCCAAGCACGCCACCTGCTTCAGCACTTTCGATGTCGAGTGCTACGGCCCCAAGTACCAGGAGCACGAGGAGATTGTCGACTTCCTCGAGACCGTTGTCCACTACTACCAGGAGACTCCCACCTGGAAGTGGCTTGCTGACAAGGCCATCACGCCTTCCAACGCGACCGCCTACTCCCTCGCCGACCTTCAGGGTGCTCTCAAGGAGGGCCACGGCGCGCTCCCGTACATTGGGTGCTCCGGCCTCCGGTACAATGCCACCGAGGCCGGTAAAGGCTCGCTCGACAACGGATATACTCAGCTCAGCGAGGCCTGGTACTATTTCCATGTCTACGGCAGGCCCCAGCGCGGTGACAGCGTCCCTGTATCCGCCGACATCAACGGCGGCCGCGTGTCCAACTGCGCGACTACGGAGGGCGCTGTTTGGTACTACGAGCGCACCGAGGCATCGGTGCAGTAGATAAGGCACTACCAGTGGAGAAAAGCAACACGAAGTAATATATACTGCGACTGGGCAGCTGGGTTCGTCTACCATCGTAGTTGTGGCAGTTGTCTGGGTCACATATCTGCATAAGTCATCGCCATCGTGAGGAGAGGTGCCGTAACTTGTTTTTGTTCCATTGAGTGCTCCAAGAAGAGCCAACTTGACCAAGACTATGTACCAAGATGGGCACTTTACCACCCCCAAGCCCAGACAGCAGCGGCATGCTAAATGCTGGATATTTTTACTAGAACAACCTTTCAACCAACAAAGCCCCCAACGCCTGTGTGATGCGGATCTCCACCTCGAAAACAAATCTACTCCTCATCATCACCAAGCTCCTCCACGACTGGCGCCACATAGCCGGGGCGTTGCGACGGCTGCGACGCAATCTGAGTCTCGGTTGCGGTCGTAGTCGCAGAAGCCGGGAGAGGTTGGCCGGTAGAAGCAGCGAAAGTGCCACTAGCACTCGCGGCTCCAGAGGACGCAGACTTCTTCTTCTTGCCCTTCTTAGGGGCAGTCTGTTGATTGTCAGCGGTATATCCATTATATAGTTTCCGGGTATGGTGGGTCAACTTACGTCATGCCAGGCCCAAACGGGCTTGAAACTGTCGACGAAGGACACGTCCTCCCAAAGGTTGGGGAACAACCAGAGACCGGGCGACGCGACAAAGTAGGTGACGCAGAAGAGAATAACACGGAAGATAGCCATGAGGAAGAACAGACCAAGCAGGCCGAGGAATCCCCAACTGAGGTAGTAAACACCGAGACGGAGCTTCAGCGGCCAGAGAGGGTAGCAGACGACGATAAAGATGAGGACAAGGGCGAGGATCGAGTAGAGCTTGCGCTTGACCTGGCTGCCCTCCCAGAACCATGCATAGTACATTTCCTCCTTGGCCTCTTGCTGAGGTTCGATGCGGACGGTCCAAAGACCCTTGATGCGTTTCGTCTTCTTCGGGCCGTGGTCGTGGCCTTCGTGCGGATCGGCCTTGACTACGCGCAGAGCAAGCATCGACATGGGGAGAAGCTTGAAGGTATTCTCGAGAGAGGCACGGTCGGTGATCTCGGGAAGAGCGGGGTTCTTCTTACGCGCCTTTTCGTAGGCGGGGGACTGGAGAGCGCGCAGTGCTCGCTTCACTATGATTTGGTCGTTAGCATGCTACAAATCAACATCCGCAGAGCGATTGCCCGGTGCTTACCCTTGAACATGTCCTTGCGCTCCCCGTTAAGAATACAAGTTCGCGGCTTCAAGTCCTGGCTCCGCAGGAAGCTGGCGAGCGCCAGCGCAACGGGATTGGGAGGCCCAGGCTGGATGGGCTGAGGCTGCTGGCCCTGGCCCTGCTGCTGCAGCAGTTGTTGCTGCTGAGGGTGAGGGTGCTGGCAATTAGGGCCATGCTCATGGTCGTGGCCATGATCGCCCTCTCCGCCGCCGCCCTGCTGTTGTTGTTGCTGTTGCTGCTGCTGCTGCTGCTGCATAGCTTGCTGTCGGAGATGGTTGAGGAAGTCGGGGACAGTCATGCCAGCCTTTGCAGCATCAGCTTCTATTTGCCTGCGCATGGCTGCGATCTGCTCAGGCGAGGGCATGGGCTGCCCGTTGGGGCCTATCGGCATGGAGCCGGGCGTTGGCATCGACATCTTGAATACGGGCTAGTGTTGGAGGTGACCAGTGGTTTAAGCAAGACGCAGGGAGGGATTGGGTTTGCCTTTGTCGAGATGTCGCAGGCGTAGTGAAGGAATCCGACGAGGACAGCAACAGTGGCCCGAAAAGAGAGATCCGGGTTTGTTGGAGGAATGTGAGGTTGGTCGCCGGAGCTGCAGTGGTCGTAGGCTTCTGGGCCTTTGAACAAAAGTGACCAGCAAGCAAGCCAGGTGTTCACTTCTGTTCCAAAAAAAACCGTGCAGGGGTACGTACTGGTACAGATTCCGCCGCCTTAACTGGACCTTGTCACATTCGGCAGTCTCTTTCTCCGACATCCGTTTTTCTTATCGATAAGCCGAACGGGATCACTCAAAACTTAAATCTACATAGGTACCCACTTTCATGTCACCTGTCGTATCACATGATATGGATCGCTGAGGTAAGCGACATCTTCTCCATCCTTCCGTAAGCAACAGCTCCACCTTTCGGTCCGCACTGTGACGGGTTGCCCGAGACATTTTGGTTGCGCTAGAGTCGCACAAGAACTCTGCCCGAAGGCTCTCGTCCACCAATTTCGTCCAGACTAGACGATGGCGAGAACTCCGCCACAAAATCAGTTACAGTTGCCGGAAACTAATTTTGTTCGACTCGAGTCATCACCATCGCCGGAGGCGTCTTGTTTTCTTCCGCCGAGCGGCTGCAACCACCACGGCGACAACCATCATAGCCAACGTCAAGTGACGCTGATTGCCCGAGGGGCTTTGATTAGCACTGAGGAAAAACGAGGGAGGCGGCTGCAGCGCGGAGCAGAGGGGAGTGAGTGCACACCACCACCCTCTTTTGAGCTTACCCATCCGGTGCCATCCATCATCTCTAGCCCATGGGCTTCGCCCTCGCTGTACGACCATTCGACGGCGATGCTATCCTGCGATAGGAGGCTGGCGGGGCTTGCGATGGACAATGTGACGACGGCACAACGCATCCCAACCCGCAGTTAGGCTTCCCGCGCCTCCTCCCATGCCACCTGCGGTGCCTTGCATGCATATGCCAATGACTTCTCATTGCCTCCTGTTCCCTCACGTTTGGAGATGTCACCGGGTGGCCGGTAATGCGGGATTCCGTTTGGGCAGGCAAACGGCATCGGCCCGGGGATTGGCTGTTCCATCTGTTTTTGTTGCCCTACCTGGAAACACGCATCCAGAGTTTCGAGATATCGTTTTGGCTGTAGCCCTGTTTGTCAAGATTTTTCGACAAAGAGTTCGTGGGCCTGAGAGATGACAGGGGGGCGTTGACGGGCACCACACCATGACGGTTCATGACTGGCACGAGGCCCTCCCTCTGAGGAGGGCACTTCACTTGTGGCAAGCTGCTGCTGGTCAAGCCCGCTTCGAGTAACCAGAGCAAGGCAGAGGTGAGACATCGACTCGCTGAGCCATCGTTTTCATCTTACACGACTGGTGGACCTCCTGCAATCTGGTGCAGGATGTGGGTGTAGCGCCAGCCATCCGAATCCGACAACACCCCAGCTTCCTAAGCGCCGGTTGGCCGGCCGTGTCTGGCCCCGTTTGCAGCCCCGGCCTATCAGGACGACCCATCTGCAACTTGACTGCACACCTCGCCGACATTTGGCATGCCCTTGTCCCTCCCATTCCTCTCTTTGCTCTCAGCTGAACCTATGAACCAAAGCACTTGAGCGAAATCTCTGGTCCCAAGTGGGAATTGGGATTCCATCTGCTAGGGCATCGCAAAAAGAAGCCGTCCACGCCCAAAGTGGGTTCCTTTCACATCACATTGCCTACCTTCTTACTGCTACTAGAGATTCGCCATCCGCTACCATCTATTATAACTGAATCGGGCCGCTCCATCTTTGTGCTTTGTCGCCCTACCTGCATTTTCTCTTCTTCCGTTTTGTCAAATCGCTGGCCGTCCCTCGTTTTTCATTCTTTCCTTCCCCCCGCTCCCCCGCCTCCAGCATTTGTCCGGCATGAAGCATCTTCTAAAGCAGGTATGAAGGGTCTGAGTGGGATGCTTGCAAGCGCCTATGCGACATTGCTTTCGCCCCTCACTAGCTGCTGCGCTCACTTTCCTACCTACCAGGACGAGAAGCCGCGTCAGAGTGAGTCTTTTAGGGTCCGTCCAACATATATCATCCATAGGTTGCTGACCTGCCCGCTTAGACGACCTTGACACTTATGAGAAAATGCCACCTACCATAACTTACACACCGCCCGCGCCTATGCTGTCGCCTTTTGCTGGGCCGATGCAGAAGCCACCCGGGCCTCGTCCTCGGCTGCAGGAGAAGTCGAAAGGAACGATTAGAAGAGGTTTCGCATCGCTCCGGAAGCGATTCTCTGTGAGAAAGCGATCTCGCTCAGGCCTGTCACAGCGACGGCTACAAATCTCGGCCCCCACCAACTTTCGCCATCTTCACTCCGAGTCTTTTCAGTTCCCTCAATACACAAACCTCCAGCACGTGGGCCGGACTCCGCCTCCGCGTCCTTTGCCGCGGCCTCGCCCTTCCTCATTTAGACCCCTTGAACTCAGCATATATGTTTCTCAAGGGGAGCTCTCGCCGATCCTGCCGCACTTCGACATGATTACACCGCCGCCGCCTGCTCGGCTCCGGCCGAACCCGGAAGACGATGTCTTCGGTCCTTCGCACGAACCCAAGTACTCGCCCATGTCGTTCCACCTACCCCGAAAACTCTCGGCGTCGCCATTAACCGCCACGGCAAGCGATGCCCCGCCGAGAATCCCCCCGAAGTCGAGGGCTCGGTCCCATACGACGGGCAACACGGAGATGATGAAGGAGCGAATCGCTTCTGCCATGCTGGAAGTCGACAAGCTTCAGCACGAGATCGACTTGGTCATGAAGCGTCAGAGCTGGTACACCAACAGTCGACCTTCGACATCTCATTCGATAGCACCGACGATGCACGGTAAGCCTAGACGGAAAACCAAAAGTTGGCAAGTCTCACGTGTGCTGACAAGCTTAGAAGAGGGCCTCTTACCCACGGTCCCCGCCCTACCGCCTGCAGCGCCATCGTTCGCCGAGCGCCTAAACCCCGGGGTCGAGCGGCCTCACACAGCACCACCGCGGCCACCGGGTCACGTTGCCCACCGTGGCATGGTCTTCGCCGATGACACGGCGGCATTCCTGACACCGCCCCCGAGCCGCGGCAGGGATACTCGACCGCTGCCCCCGCCGCTGCCGCTCGTCCTCCGCCCTCCGCTGCGGAAGAAGAAATCGTTTTCGCGCGTCTCCAGCTGGTTGTTCCCCGGTGGTGGTGCGGCAGGACAGCACCATCAACGGAGCATCAGCCGCGACTCCATCACCAATTTCCCCCGCCCCGTCAAGGACCGCGAGGGCTTCTATCAATGTGTCCACGCGCCGCAGGAGAGGCGCACGAGCATCGGTTCGGTGTCGACTGTGTCGACAAGTGAATCGGACGATGGAGGCCAGACAGTTCCCACAGCTTGGTCGCCGAGCAGCACTCTCGCCACCAGAACGGACGAGCTGCCGACGGAGCGCCCGCCTACGTTTGGGAAGGAAAAGTATGCCAGTGGTTCCGGGGGAACCAACTTTGTGGCGGCGTTTTGAGCGAGTGGTTTTGCAGTCTTTTTGTTTGTATTTTTGCATGATACCAATACGAACTTGGGGACAAGATACCATGTTGTAAACAATAGGGCAATTAGAGGTGGGCGGCGGTCTCTGGTATTTTGTATATCTAATGATAGTAGTGTCTACTTTATAGGGGTTTCCAGCAGGAGCTTGGGAAAGTTTTGGAATGAAGATCTGTATTCTGATCCTTGCAGGATCGTTAGCCACACCGTATTTGGAGCATTCTTGGCCCAATCCTACTGTCGTTTTTTGGGTTCGTTTACATCACGAAGGCTCTGATCGCAGACAACAAGCATGCAATATCCGTCACAATCGCCAACCATCTTGCCTTGCGTGCTACGTCCAGAACTGAAACATCCAACTCTCGAATTATTCCTGGTGGTGTCCAGGCTACGCTTGATGAACGAACCGTGCGCGCAGGAAACCCGTCTTGGACCAATGCAGTAATGGATTTCTGGTCGTCACCCGCGACGGTGATCCCACCGCCCTCCCTTGGACTACGTGCCCGTCTCCGCCCAGAGGCAACCAAAGTTATTGCGCAGCTCGCCAGTCGCAACATTGCCGTATACCTCGTCTCTGGTGCTCAAAGGCTTGCAACCGAGTCCGATGCCGCTTAGGTCGGAAGCGGCGGCTCCCAAGCGACAGTATATCGCCTGGCTCGTGTCTGAGAGGGAATTCGACATGTTCTTCGGCAACGGCGCCGTGGCTGTCACACAAGCCAACGTAGGTTCCCAACGCGGCAGCGCAGATTCGGCTGGTGATATTGATTGCGGAGCCGCGGACGTGGTTCTCCTCACAGGCCTAGAAGACACCCCCGTTCTGCTCGATGTGTGAGCCGGGCCTGTCTTCACCAAAAGGTCATCACTGTTTTCTGACCAGCCGTCTACAACGTGCTCGCGACGTTACTACTGGGAGGAGCTCGTCCCTGTTAAGTTGAGCAGTCCTCCCACTTACGCGGGCTTGGGTGAGACTATCAGCGTGATACCTGTTATTGTAGCCGCCATGGTGGTGTTGACGAAGAAGAAGAAGAAGAAGAGCCGGTCCTATACTTGGGGCGGTGGGCTTGGGAAGTGGTCTGGCTGGCAACTTTAACTTTTGAAGGCTGAGACGTATGGTTTCCTTGTTCGCCATGAGATGGCGTTAATTTGGGATGTGTTTTGCTTCCCTGACGATTGCGCTTGAGGTAGCCACTACTTGGTTGACTGTCCCAAATCCTCCTGCCTCTTCTGCATTTCTACAGCTGTGAATCGATGTACTTGTAGCTGAATCGAACAGACACCAGAAGCTATCAATATTTCTGTGACATGGACTAGCTCGGGGCGAGGTCTGTTTTCTTTAACGTCTTCATCATCATACCGAAGTGCGTCATGCTGTAACCCGGGCTGGCTGAGACGTCATGACATGTTAGACAACCACGCATACTACACAAGAATATCCAAACATCCTCTAGTTATCGTGAGGGTAAATCAAGCAGCGAAAACAGTGTTACATAAGAACAGGAGTATCTACCCACACTTTGATGTCGACGGTTTACGCCACGGCTTGCTACTGTCTATAATCGGTGGTCTTCCTTATGCTATGTGATGTATGCGTACTCCCTCCAGATTCCATGATCCAATCGTGTCTCATGAGATATGCCGCGGACTGGAGATAGGAAGGTAGAGAAACAGTTTCGAGTTGTAAGCCGACGAATTACGTGATAGCCAAGAGCCCTGCGGAGGGCGATTGTATTGAAAACCCTTTTGGATCGAGTCTGCTCTCATTAAAGCACATCTCAAATCCCCATCTATCAAACACTACTATTTGGAACGTCAAAGTGGGAAGCCAAAGGACGAAAGTTTGACTGAGCCACAGGTCCACAGCGATAAAATCAATCCACCACTGCTGTTTTTCTACGAAATGGTTCCGAGGTTTGACTTCGAACCACGCACGCTCTCTATTTGGTTCTCGAATCAAGTCCGCTTTCCAACAGTCTCCCGCGTCTTCTGAATCATACATGCCGATGACCGACCATGGTCATTTCCAACTGAACCGTCGTAGTACTCTCGGTGGCTTCTGTGCCTGGAGCTTATGCAGCAGACGCTCTTGCCCCCCTTTTTCCGATCCAACAACCCGTGGAATGGTTTTTGAGTACGCCAAGTACCTGGATGATGGCAAAGTCACCCGGAGAAACGTGTGTAAGAGATACCCTTTCTGACTTCAACGATACGTACAACGAGCCCCAGGCCAGTAACTCTCGGAGAAAGATTGAGGACTGCAGTATATGTACATGGCCCTCGCCCTTGACATACTATTTCTCTTTCAATCCTCATCATACTCGGCCAGGCTTTCATCAGTTCGACTTCTGCTGTCCCAAAAGCCCATTCGCGAATCCCACACACACACACACACACACACAGCCTGACCTAACTGATCAAATAACCACCGAGAACCCGCCCAAGCAAACAAATAGCCCCCAACTTCTTCGGCTATCAAAATGAGGTTCACGACTGGCATCTTGATCGCCGCCCTCGGCCTCGCCTCAGGCGCCAAGGCCGCCCCGGTGACCTCCCCCGAGAACCCGGCGCCCGTCCTCTCCGTCAACGGCACCGCCCTTCTCGCCGCCCGCGAGAACCCGGGCTGGGGCATGAATGAGACGAGCGCGCGAGCGTGGTTCGTCAAGTACGGCGGCGGTGCCCCCTGCCAGGCCGAGGTCCACACGCTGGAGTTCGCCTACACCTACGCGGTCATGAGCAACCTGGCCCTCGGTGCGGTCCCCGACATCGGCAACGCGTGCGACGCCCTGTGGAAGCACCTGCGCCGCTTCCCGACCTGCGCGGTCATCTTCGAGCCCTCGTGCGGCCCGCACCCGACGGTCGACGGCGTCCTCGTTTGGAGTTTCACCGCCATGTCCCTCTGCGGGCCCGGCATGCTCGGGTCCGCGTGGTGGGAGGCGACCCAGAACGAGTATGGCAGCCTCGGGTGCTACGGCGTCGATCATCTGAGTTTCGAGTAAGGGGACAATGGGCTCTGCGCGGACATCAGAGGTACCAAACAACCCACCAACCATGTTGTGAACACGCAACCCTGGTGGCTACAGTTCAAACCGTAAACTACACAGCCCGCACAAAGTAACGGTCGACAGAGGTCGGAGTGCAAGAAGCATCAGAAGTTTCACGTCACACATTCCACTCGGCTTGGAGCGTCAACACGAACGGAACATGACGAAGACACACTCCCAATATAGACATACATTGGAGAGGCATCGAGTAGGGTCTGCAAATGGGATGGACCATTGCAGTAATTCCACACCGATTAGAACCACAGCCAGAGGGTCAAGGAGTATTGACAAGATTAATTCGCAAGTTCCATGTATGAATAGTGTGTACGTGTGTGGTCGGCTTGTGGTCCAACACGAGAGACTTTGGGGGACCACTGTACACGAGACCACTTCGTGGTGTTGATAGTCAATCGTTATTATACAATACCTCTCCGGTATCTCACATGGCTGTATCGAGAGCCAAAGATGCCGCTTTGTCTTTCGTCTCGTTGCCTGGTGACTGCTACCTTACCACCTATATATACACACGACGTTTTGAGGTTCCTGCTCGAGTGGCTGAAGTCATCATCATGAAAATATACGCATGGTGTACGACCCCTATTCATTTTGACTCGGTCAAACAGTAACTCCCAAGAGAGGGTTACGATATACGTCTCTCTATGCCACAGCGTTCAGTTTTGACTAGAAGAGATTATACCAATATATCCAACCTAAGTTTGTTGCCGAGAATGCCGAGAAGCAGTGGCCTCGTTATCACTGGAAGGGCAAACACTGATCGAGATCGCCAATGGTTTAAACAGTCATTCGACCTTTGTTTACCCATTATCTATAGGAAAGCGGCATATCGTCACCGCCGAGATGTATAGCCTAGCCACCCTCATCGTCATTCGTGACTACTCACCTCACTGATGTCGGCAGTTTGGTAGCCCCCCTTGTCTACAAGATGGACCGGTCGGCAAGGACCTTGAACAACGGCCTCTTCAGTTTGGAAACAGCCATCCACCCGCCCTCAGGAATCTCCACAATCGTCCCGTCGACGCAGACCTTCCTCCACCGAGGGTCGGCCTCCCCAGTCGTCACTCGCAGCTCCTCGGCATCATCGTAGCCAAGGTAGTCCTCCTTGCCCTCCCCGTCGGTCCACCGCATGCCCACGTGCGAGCCCTGGTTGTATGCCGCCATCATGATCTCCATCGTCTTCTCGCCGCCGACGGCGCCGAAGTGCACCAGCTTCAGCCGGCCCTGCAGCGGCCCGCTGCCGGGGGAGATGGTGAACGTCTTCTCGAGGTTCGACACGAGGGCTGCGAGGGCGTAGGCAAACTTTTCCCGCGCAACGGGCCGCGTGACGCCGTCCGGGCCGCGCACCTCCACCTCGGCGGCGTATGCGTGGCTCTCCTTGAGCAGCTCCTGGGCCACCATGCCGAACCGCTTGTCGCCGTGCTTGCGGTACTCGGGCGTGTCGCTCTCCCAGACGAGCTGCGCGTGGAAGCCGTAGCTGGCGACGACGGCGCCAAAGAGGTGCTCCACGCTCGTGTCGCGGCGGGACACGTCCTCGGGGCCGTGGGCGCCCGGATCCGCCGCGTAAGAGACCAGCTTAGAACCCGGGGAAAAGGATGCGCGGAATGCGGGCAGCGGGGCCGGGATGCCGAAGAAAAGGGTGCGGAGGCCGAGGACCATGGGCGAGGGGCCGGTCTCGACATACAGGGGCTTGTGGAGGGAATGGAAGGCGGCGTTGCCGGTGCCTAGCGGCAGGAGGGCGAGGGTCGGCAGAGCGGTTGCGGAGTCCGTCTCCTCGCATCCGTTAAGGAGGTCGACGACGCCTCCGTCACCGCTCAGGAGGACAATGGTGTCGGTCTTTGCAGGGGGGGCACCGTCCGACGAGATTTGCTGCCTCGCGGCCCATCTCTCTTTTGCAAAGCGGCGGACGCTGTCTGCGTCCTCGGTCACCAGAAGACTGTACCTGGGCTTGCCGCCATCGGCATCCTGGGTAGGTGGTCCTGGAGCAAAAGTCGACGACTGGCCCCCGGACACCTTCTGGTCGGCGAGGAGGAGCAAGGGCTGGACGACGCCCTCCCAGAACTTTGGTGCGTGGCCCAGGCCCGACTTGGTGGACACAACAAAGTGCACCTCATGGCTGCCGGGGTTGGGGCTGAGATGCTCGGGGAAGCGTGAGAGCAAGAGGCCGTCGGTAAGCTCGGCGGGTACCTGGCCGTCGACGACAAGGATGTCGAGCTGATAAGGGAATTCCTTTGACTCGGGGTCCTCTCGGAGAGCGCAGATGATGGGGCTTGAGGCGAGGCCTTTGTGGGCGGGGATGACGAAGAGTATCTCCTCCGGGCGGACGGACTCGGTGCCGCGCTGGGAGGTGAAGGTCAGCTTGCCGTCGACGAAGGCGGCGTCGTGGGCGCGGCGGGGTACGAGACCGTGGTCGCGGGGTTCGAAGCCCAGCGGTTCGGCGACGTCCATGATGGCCAATTTCAGTGTACGACTGACTGACTGGGGGGGGGCGTGAGAGAACAATCACGGGTATGTGGAGGCACGCAGACTGGTCTGGCTAGTATCGTATCTCATGGGCCTCTTGTGTCAACGCCAGTGCCAGTGCAAGTATGGTGTTGAGGAACGAGTCGATGTCAGCGAGCACACAGGCTTATCAATCAATCACCCTGATGTTTAGGGAATGACGGTGAGGTCGATAGTACCACAGCCAGGCAGCCACTTTGGATGCGGGTTACGGCCGGCACAGGGAAACGAGACGAGTCGAGTCCCCCCTTCAGCAAACCGGATGCACTGGAAGCGCAGGTGGTGGATGTCATACTGCCGCCGCCTCACGAGGAATTGTAAGCAGATACGCTGCTGGCAGACGGACCGAAAGTCGTGCGTACATACAAACATAACATGCATAGGTAGTAGTAGAGTAGGTAGGTTCGTTCATACTATACATGCGTTGTGTGCGCGCTTAGGCAGGTGTCATCCAGCCAGAGATTGCGTTATTTCGCGACCGCAGGGCAGATACCTGCACTAGGAATAAGCGGCCCAGCGCCTGTTGAGCGATCCGACAGCCTACATACAGTGAGTGTCCAGGGACCGACCTGGCCAATCGCCGCCGGACTGCCCGCACCCCGCCGTGAGGCTTGCTTCCCTTCCTGACCAGCAAAACGCCAGGCAACAACCTGGACGTACTGTGAAAACAGGACAACGAGGAAGGAAACCCCTAGGACGAAGCACCAAACAAAACAAAACAAAACAGACCACATCCATACATATATAATAGTACCACCGCCTAAAACAACACATTGCACACAACCACCAAGAATCAACCGCCCGCGCAAAAAGCTTAAAATGATGGGAGCGGGGTTCGAACCCGCGCACTCTCACGAGTAACAGAGCTTAAATCTGTCGCCTTAGACCACTCGGCCATCCCACCCATATCCTGATTTGGGATAGATTGTCCCGCGATTGTGGCTTATGTTGCGCGCGCTGTGTCCACCTCCTCCTCCTTCTCCCCCGCGCCGGACGGAACAACGACCTCCACCCTCGTGCGTCAGGTGGAGGTGGGGGGGACTGCCGCTTGCTTCCGACGAGAACGAAGAGAGCAGGACAGGGTGGCCGGCGGAGAACAGTGGTTTGTCTGCCCTGTGAAGGACGGGATAGGGGTTGGTCTTCGAGCAGCTGCGGGAAGGGGTGGCAGCACCAGAGTCAGCATCCAGACTTGCGGACAAATAGATGGCAACAGGGGCAACCAAAAAAAAAACATACATGTCGACAGGAACAAGTACCTTGCAATGCACATTTTCATCTCTGGTATTCCGTGACACCTCGTCTCGACTAAACCGACATGTTGTTTTCTTGTCTTCTTCTCCTTCTCGCCGCTTGGATCCTACTCGTCCCGCCCCCTCCCCCCTCACGCTCCCTTCGCCCGCGTCATCGGGCCCCAGTTCTCCCGCGGGTTCATCTGGTATCGGACCAGCTTCCTCTGCTCCTTGCGCTTGCCGAGCTTCGCGAGCTTGTCGTCGAACACGAGCGTCTTGCGCAGCTCCTCCTGAGACGCCGGCTTCTTCCCCTCCTCGCTCTTGTCCGTCGTCTCGGCCTCCTCCGCCGACCCCTCCTTCATCTCGACGTCAACGGGCGCCTGCGTCTCCTGGGGAACTGCCGCCTTCTCGTCCTTATCCTTGGGCTCGGCTCCCTCTTGAGCCTCTGCGTTGCTCTCCGTAGGCCCCTTCGCCTCGCCGTTGCTCTCCGCCTTGTCGAGGCCGAGAAGTCTGTACGCCGGCATCTGCGAGTTGATGCGATCCGTGCGGACCGGCGCCTTCTGGCGGACCCACTCCCGCATGACGAACCAGATCGTCTCCCACGGCGCGTCCGTCTTGACGCTCCCGGGCCGGCAGTGGCTGCGGGTGACGCGGTACCCGAGATGCTTGAGCGCGCCGCGGAACATGTCGTCCGGCGGCTGCTGCGTGCTGAGCGTGCCCGCCAGCCTCGATGGCATCACGAAGAAGGGGTAGTGGTCCACCCTCGCCAGTTCCTTGTCCTTGGCGTCGAGGTCCTCCGCCGGCTCCGGCCCGGGGAGGTACTCCTCCATGGCCGTCTGGAGCATGCCCTCTATCCTCGACGTCGTCTGGTACACGCTCTTGTCCACGGTCGGCAGGAGGTCGAGGATGCCCTGGATGAAGTCGGGGTTGTGCAGCGGACCACTGTACATCGGGCCCGCGATGTGCATGCTCGAGCCGCAGTGCTTGCAGTGCGAGTCCGTCGGCGGGCCCTGCGACAGCCCGTGCTTGTAAAAGTAGCCCTCCTTCTTCTTAGGCGCAGGCCGCGTCCGGACCATCGGCTGCGTCTCCCACGCCGAGCACCCCGGGCAGTTGTACATGATCATCGTCTTGCCGCCCTGGTAGTTGACTGCGTCCCTCGACTTGCGCACCTTGACGAACACTCGGCAGTAAAAGTCGATCGAGAGCGACAGCTGTGGCTCAATCGTTAGGCCGTACTTTGCCGCCGTCGTCGTCAGGGCGTGAAGGATGAGCCGGATGCCGACCTCGTGCGAGTGGAGGCCCTTGACGGGCGCACCGCCGTACAGCGAGAAACACTTCTCAGCGTAGCAGTGGCCGGCCCAGTGGCTGCCGTCCGTGCAAGTGACGGCAAGCAGTCCGCCATCGTCTCTCACGGCCTGGACGGCGGCGTCCAGGAAAGGCGCTGCGGTTCCGTACGGGTCTAGGTCGATGGCGTCATACTTGTTCTCCTTGCTGGGGTTGCCGAATCGATCCCGGTTCGTCAGATCGTCTGCGATGCGCCGGTACATATGGGCGATGGCATCGTCGTGGCTCATTTGGATCATATCTTCTAGGCCATTGTGCTTCGTGTTTAGCTTGATCGACTCAATCGCGCTCTTGGTAAGGTCGTTGGCCGTCACCGAAGTGACAAACGGCAACTCGTGCGAATAGCGCAGCGCACGAAGACCAGAGGCCGACAGGGCGTCCAAGACGGTGAAGCGAGGGCGCGACTTCTCGGGGGCAGACTTTGCCTCGCCTTCGACCTTTGCATCCTCAGCCTCGGCGGATGTCGCCGGTGCCTCGGTTGTCGAAGGTGCGGCTGTCTCTGAGACCTCCGCGCTGGTGCCATTGACGCCGTTCAGGGGTTCCGCCGCCTGTGCCTCGCCATCAGCAGTAGTTTCGGCCGCCTTGCCGTCGTCCGTGATCTGGACCTTGGCCGGCCGGTTGCCGCCCTCATCCGCGGCACCCCTCCGTCTTTTCTTGTCCTTACGCCTGGAGGCGACCTGGGCGGCCTGCGCAGCCTTCCTCTCGACAACCTCTTGACCGTACGCTCTGATGGCGAGGACGGAAAGGTCTCGGTTGAATTGCTGGATTGGGTTGTAAAAAACCTGTTGGCCCTTCTGCTCAACATCGGCGGGGACCAGAATGGTGGCCTTGCCCTCCGTTATTCCCCTGTAGTTCTTGCCATCGTAGGTGATGACGGGCTCCTCTCCACTCATGGTGTCGTTCTTGTTGCGCTTAGCAGATGAGTTGCTGCAGAATCTGATGAAAGACGCAATGGGCCTCGAGACTGTCTGATGGCGAGGGATGACCGAACCGTCCCTTGATTGAAGCAAGTTGAAGCTGCTCAATGGACGCTGTTTATAGATTTTCCGGCTCGCAGCGCATGTGGCCAAGCGAGATGCTCCCAGAAAGTACGGCTTCAACATAAAGTCACCTCATGTGAATGGGTCACAAAAATTTGGATCGGCTTCAATTTGGCTCACTGGAATCAGAGGTTGCGGCTGGTCAACGAGAGAAATTTCAGTGGGTCTGACTATTCTGCCAAAGGCGGTGAGTCATTGGTGACATGCTCTACCATGCTAGACTCCCCCACCACGGACTCTCTATCTCCACAGAGGCATGCAGCTTCACGTCTGCAACTCAGGTCGATGTATTTTGCGTTTGGATTTAATCTAAGCTCTTTGATTTCTTGATGACTCGGCAGATACATATGATTGCAATCCTCTCCTGCTAATAAAGGCTCCCCAAAAACTTTCGAACAGCGGGCTTCGATTCCATTCTGATTATTAGGTAATGTAATTGGACAAGTCAGGATAGGCTCCTGATAATCTCATGGCCTCGAGTCGACATGTTATTTCTCGTTTTGCTTCTCCTCCGTTATGGTCTGAGGTGAGGCTACCGAGAGTCTAGTGGCAATGACCGAGTTGGCTGCGTTGGGTGCCGCTGGTCCAGGCATGCCCGGCTTCTGCGGCTCGCCACCTTGCGGGCCACCTGACAGAACGGAACTCGGGGTGTAAGTTGCTGGGATATTTGCCGAGACGGTCTTCTTGGCCTCATGGTATAGATCAAAACAATGGATCAGAGCTTGATCGACAGACATATTCTCAGGGACGATTCCGGTATCGAGGATCTTCTTGAGGTGGTCTTCAACCTCGTCGAACTCGGCCTGGTCGGAGCGATAGCGGTCAGGCAGCCCACTGTTGTGCAAGAGTGCGAGGATGCCAGCATTTATAGTGTTTGCAGCCGCAATGATGGTGATGGGAGTGCCGTCCTTATACGACATGGAGCCGATTGCGGTGAGGATGGCACCGAAAATGATTTGCAGGACGTACGAGATCCATCGGATGGAGCTCATGCCATGGTACATGTAGAAGTATTTTGTACGGTGCCAGATGACGTCTCGGTAAAGACCGTTGGGAATGCCCTTGGGCGGGTAGTACCAGCAAGTCGGATGGAGCGCAATGTGGCCCTCGGTGTCGTTGACACCCCCGATACCGTGAGCGACGATGGCCCATTCCGTAGGGGTGAGGAAACGGTATCTGATCCGACGGCGTATTCTCTGCTTTCCCGAGCGCGGTTGAACCGTGGAGTGGCTCAAATCTTCTTCTGACTGGTTCGAAGGACCAGCCTGCGCGTTGTCGGGCGCCATCTCAGTCTCGATGCCATCGAGTTGCAAGGGAGGAAGCTCTCGCATGGCTGAGTGCTGTACCAAGCTGTTGAGAGTAGAGCTGACTGACGCAAAAGCAACCGCACGTCTATATCTCTGCCTGGGTCAGCATTAAAGGATGATATTATGAGCAGTGAGACACTCACACAGAAAGCTGTCACAATTGCCGACGTGCTGCAAAAGATTGTCAGAAGTCCACCAAATATCGAGTGGGACGGTTGAGGAGGAGGAGGAGGAGGAGGAGGAGGAGGAGGAGGAGGAGGAGGAGGAGGAGGAGAGATTGGGATCAGAGGAACATGAAGCCGGAGGTATTATACAATAGGCTGCAGCTGCCATCACGATGATGGGACCTTGGACGACTTATAGTACCTTCTCGGCAATTATTTGGCAACACATCTTGTGATGAGGCAAGGACGGAGCCATCTTCAAATGCTTCTGTGTTCCATGAAGATGGGAAACACCTCTCATACCGAAACCGAATAGTACTATGAGCTACGGACAACGCGCCTTCTTCACTCCTTGAACATGGACGGATGCAGCTCACTCGGAAAGGGGAAGTTATCAGGCCGACTTCTTACGTAGTCCTCATCCTGCAAGCCAGCTGTCATCAAGGGAGTATGGACACTGGCCGAGCAACTGCATTCATCCAACGTGTTTCCTTTATGCTTTCCAGAAGAACCCCCTTTCCAGATTGGGAGCTTGAGGGAGTGGAACCTCGTCTTGTGACTGCACTCGTAAATAGAACTTGGCCCATCCACGGTCGCTCCTGCCCGGTGACTCAACCTCAACACACAGCCACCCGCCACTTCAACCTTGCACTTTCCCATCCACCTTTGACAACAAACCGTTCCTTCCTGATCCAAATCGAATCAGGTATTCTCAACAATTCGACAAGAACAATCAGGCCGATTGGTCAAGTGGTAAGATCCTTGCTTTGGGTTCACTCGAAGTTTAGCAAGAGTCCCGCGTTCGAACCGCGGATCGGCCCCTTTTTGCCGTATTTCACCCTTCTATGACTCATTTTGGTCCTGAAATCAAATTGAGGATGGTCTCCCTGGATAGCTTTGGATTTTTGGAAGAGCGTTGGTTATGTCGATGCATCTATACACCTATAACAAAAATTCCCCTTTCCCTCCATCTACCCTTTTGAGCAGAGCTTCCACGCGAACATATCAATAAAACCCCCGCGCATGATATTCATCATTAGTAACCAATCTTGAGGTCGAGTGGATTGTCTACTGTGATAGAAAAAAGTCCGTGGTTTGACGGACTTGAGACGATACGACTCCGAGATACCTTACGGTTGATGACACTGACCTAAACGACAATAGCCTGAGAGGGTACTTCTACAAGCACACGACATTTCAGTTAGAGATGAGCTTCAACCAAGGATGGTTACTATATATTTTACAAGCTTCATCAAAATAGATGACGAACTTGAATCAAGAGGGAAACGGCACGTGGAGGGCGAGTATGATGATCTTTATGATAGTCCAAGGGTCGATTATGAGGAGGAAAGGGAGAGAGTGTGGTGGTCGGTGGAGATTGAAGCAAAAAGGCCCATCAATGGGGAAAAGATAGGGATTTTTGTATTTATCGTAGTGCTCATGATCTCGACTTTCTCACTCCTGCCGTATTCAGTTGTGTCAAGCAGCCATTCCATGTCATCCGCGTAGTCTTTGAAGAGGCAGCTTGCCCATGCCGCATGGTGCCGGAGTGCGAGTGCATGAGTGGACTGGAAAACGCATGCAAGTGAGGAGCATGGCAGTATCGCCAGCCTTGCTTTCTTGCTGCTTACGACTGACTTATCCGGCTCTGACTATCTGGCGGGTTTATTGACGTCCATCTCGATGACTGGGATCCTCTTACCGGATCATTTTGCTTGAACCTGAGTGCCGAGCAAAGCTCTCATTCACTCGGCTGGGCGCGTAACTTAGAGCACACACGATGCTGATCGGTTATGGAGCATCCAGAGCATCGATGGATCTGTGTTGTATATTGCGCCTATGTATCTTCTGCTAGCAGACAGGCCCATCAGGGACTTGCATAAACTGTCGTTTATTTAGCCTTACATACTGTGAACCGGAGTTGGAGGACCGGGGGCTACATCCTATGATTACTCTTGGGGGTAAGGAGGCTTGCGCCCGGATAGTGTGCCGAGCTTCGTGTTCATATTTGCTTCTTGCAGCGCCGAGAAACGCTTTGCTGACGTGCCTCCTGGCTTTTGTAAACATCTGAGCAGGGCTCAGCGGCGCGGTCGAAGTGATAGAGTTTCACACGATGATGGATCGAACAGTTCGCGAGGTGGGTGAATCCCTGTCCAGATCTTGGAAGAATCAGTGAATAAGTAAAAGAATCACTAAAAAGGTCTTCTCTTTTCCCTATCCGGACACAATCTTCTATGGGGATGGAGAGAGGCATAACGTCAGACTGATGGTTGGGGTTGCAACATGTGGTCGTTGAGGTGAAGTCGACAGCACGACCTTGACAGAATAAGACGCAGGCATTGGTCTGTAACCAAGCCTAGATTTGCCATTCTTATCAACAAAATTCGTCGTCAAGCAGCAGACTCGTACGCAGTGACTCTACAACATCATTCCTTCATCACCCATCATGAAGTTCTTTGCTCCTCTCCTCCCTCTCCTGACTGCCACGTCCGTACTGTCTGCTACTATCGCTTCCGAGTCTAATCATATACTGGGCATGCTGCCTCCGGTTTCGTCAACTCTTTTTGCTGGCGGAGCTGATATCCCTCCCCTTGACAATTCGGCCCTCGTTATAGAGAAAGCTCTTAATAGCGAGGTCAACCTCTGCGCAGCCCCCCCTAGGGACTATTCAGTCTCCTGCCGCAACTACGGCATTGTGAATCTCGGACATTTTCCAAGGCTGTACCGCGCCGAGTGCCGCAGCAGGTTTGGCTCCTGGAGACGATCCGACCTCTCGTTGCCGAGTTGCCTGGGCAACAGCGACGGACGTCTCGTAGAACAGAACAAGTACGGGATCCCCTCTATATCATATGTCGTGGTTTGTCGTCCCTATTGCTGACTTACATTTTGTGCGGTAAAGTGGAGGATACGACCAAAGCTGCGACATCAGGTCTTGTCAAACTAGCGGCACTAGAATCACCTGTAACTGCAAAGACAGTGGAGGCAACTGGAAGTCCACCACCTATAACTTGGGTATGTTCCCTCTCGCATATCTCGAAAGTAGTATGTTTTGACAGTTACGTTTGTAGACAACGTCCTCGCCAACGATGATGGCGTACTCAGGTGCTACAACCACAGAGGGTTTTGAGCGTTAACTACACCTTGGGCTCTCAGCATTACGTGGGGATATATCAATTGTAGAAGTAAGTATGCGCTTTTACCGCTTTGAGCTATCTGTGGCCTCGGGTATAAGCCCGTGGAACACCACGTTCAGATTTGCTAAGAGATGTGACAGACCGGGAGACTTCACTGCCATCTCCCGTCAACTCATCAAACTCCTTAGAACAGTAGTACGATTATAACAATATCGTATAATTTCCTCCTCTTCTCTCTTCGTCCATCTCACTTGGATAGGAATGTTTCAATCATGGCGATCCTTGTGGCTTCCAAAGCCGTTAGCGGTACTTTGCTCCTCTTACTTCCGACGAGGACTATGATAGAAGGCATGGCAGCCTGTATGATTCCTGCTAAACTTGAAGTGAACAATCAATTTCACTCTAAGCCCTCCGTTAAATTCGCGTTACTTGCGTGGGGGAGCAATGGCTGACCTTGCACAGCCGAGTTTCAGCCACCTAATACGCCGCCCAGTTACAACCGACAACGCGACGCGCTCCATATAGCCAAGGTTGGGCAGACATCATCTTCATTCTGGTAGCTGGGTCTCCCGGAGTATCTCTCGCGCAGCGTGGCTTTGGATACTATCAGGGCGCGTTAAAAGGGGGCTAGAGCATGGCGAGAGTAAACAGGGAAAGTGATGGAGGGCGGCAGCAGGAATGTCTAGACGTCTAGGCAGCAGTATTTGATTGGACCCCTAATTCATTCACTCGCAGTCATCCAAATCGGATATTCTCCCTTTCTCTACCATCACCACCTCGCGCCTCAGAACAATCATGGTCTCGCCCGCCATGTTCCCACGTTCTCCGGTGCGCCGGACGATTGCATTATCGGACGATTTTTAGGGCATTGCCCTCTTTGACGCCAATGTCTACATTCCTGGCGGAAACAGCGTCCAGTGGCATGTCAATCAGTCGAATTTCTTTCGTCAGATTCGTAACTTCGTCATCAACTTGACCAACATACCCAATAAGAACTACCAAAATGACCAGGAGTACGTGCTGGCAGGCGTGTACTAGTAGGTCGGCCAGGCCACTAGCATCCGCCACTACCAATTCAAGAAGTCCATCAAAGACATCAACAGCAAGCCCGCCAAGCATTTCAGCATCCTCGTAGATAACAGCAGTGCCAGGTCCGTCAACGATCTGTCTTTCCACAGCAGCAACATTGGCTTCCTTACCAAAAGTCAGCAGTTCATCGCTATCAATCTACACTTTGAACTCTGCGGAACGGCCATCAAGCATGAGTGGAAATGGGGCTTCGCATGGAAGAACATTTATGCCCAAGCATGCTGTATCGCCGTTTACTGTACTGCCTTTTCCGAGACGGTTACTCTTCCACAGGGAACGGGCTCGATCGCGGTGCTAGACTCCGACTTCAACAGCGTGCCCTACGCCATTACCGTCCCCCACCAGGACAACCAAAAGCCGATCATTGTACTGGATAATCTACGGGTGGAGAACTCTGAAACTGTCGTTCTCGTGTCGGGCGAAGAGACAATTCCTTCAAGGATCAGCCAGCCCCTTGTTCCTGAACCTCTCGGCCTCGGAATACCAGGGGCGCCTCAACGGCTTTGCAGGCAGTCGATCTGGCTTCATCAACCCGTAAACCGACAAGCATGGTTCGCTGCTCGACGCCTCTGGCGGGTATTTTCATCGCGAGAGGCCCCAGTACCCCGGGACCAGGCCCTTCATGGCCACGAGTTTTGGCGTGTCCAACGACAGAACGGGAAGCCAGACGGACGCCATCAACAGGATTCTCGCGTACAATGTAGGCTCCATCATTATCTCCTTCTGGTTAAACTGACGGATCGCCAGCTGTGCGACTGGTACGGGAGCGAATCGCAGCCAATCATCACAAGAACCATCACGCCGCCTCCTTGGCCTTGGCCAGAGGACGACATTAATGACGACGACATTGATGATGATGATATTGTCATTCCGCCCATCGTTCACACTAGAGGACCTCCAAAACCCACCTGTAGGTCTGGTTGCGGTACCAAATATCGCATCTTTTACAACATGCCTTGCTTCCTGAGCTGCCCACCGTCGAATATGCCCGGTGTCTGATGAGACAGTAGGTGACCTCTATTTTCCTTTCAACCTCCTCACAGATTGGGCAGTAGAGCCGGAAGGTGAAGAAGACTCGCGAAAAGACCTATGGGAGGCCGCCCAGGCAGTGCTATGGTACTTGAATGACTTTTGGCTTTACGACGACGATGACAGTAAATTATTTGTTTATTTATTGCCTATCGGTTCTTCTCCAAAGCGTGACCAAGTTGCCGGAGAGGGCGACCTTGGAGGACCTGGTGAAAGTGGTTGAGAGGTTTTTTACCTTGGGTTCTCTCAACGTCCAAGGCTTCCATCGCAACGGCATCGCGATAGAGATGGAGGATGACGGCGTCTTGTCGAAATCCAAGTCGGCAAAGGGGGTGGACATGGCCACTTGTCGAGCGGCACGACAAGTTTTTTCTTGGATTCAGGCACATCTTTTGCTCGTTAAAAGACTGCCGGCAATATCAGTCGAGGGTTTGAGATTCTCCCGCTAAAACGAAGGGTCTGGGACTGAGTGTCTCAGCCCAGCGCGGTGGACGATGGGTAGTCGCCAGATCAAAAGTCACTCGCATTCCGATCCCAGCGCAGATGCTATTGTTAGTTCGTGCCGAACCGAAGCAATAGTAGACCTGCCACCTGAAGAACCCCAGATTATGATGGTCATTCAGAAGTCAAACCCGTCAAGGCCTTTTGCGGATTTCCGGATCCCCGGCGGCGAGGGCCGTTGTTTGCGAAAGACATTTCGCGCCTAGAATCCGTGATGGAAATGCGCATTGATAGTTTAGAAACGAGGGACACGAGTCTTTTGTCGCGTTCTCGACGGGCTAAGGACAGCCCTAACTATCTGATATGAGATCTTGCGTTTCCTCTATACCATGCGCGTTCCGATAGTGTCGGTAGTTGGTGACAGAACCCCATTCCGATAGTAACTCCAGGGACGGGATAGATCCTTTGACGGCTCCCACGTCCGAATCAAATTGATGGGACTATAATGGACTCAGAGGACCGCTATTTTTTTAAAGATATTAGCTGATACAATTAACCCTCTAACAGAACTAAACGCCATCCATGCCGGTTCTACTGAACTCCCGAGATCGTCCCTGTATTCAACGTAGATGCATAGCGAATGGGCAGCTACTTTCACCACATCACCAGAATCCAACTTTCAAACACGCCTTACTTGACGACAAACCATAGAGCCCCCTTCTAGAGAAAGCCAGTTTGATCTTGCCCTTCAAGCCATGAACAGTGACTCTTTGCTTTCTATCCGTCGAGTGGCTGTGGCCTATAAGGTCCTAACTAGCAGTCAGGTTGGTGAATGCCTGGTGTTGTAATGCACTTTTGTTTTGCGATCCACGGATACAAGTAGTTGGATGCAACGACGAGATGTCGGGCCGCCTGCTACGCGTCTCATTCTTGGCCCCGGTCCCAAGCCGCGTAAGCGTCCGTAAGCCGCCGTTTGGGGGCAAAGACCCATGATTCGCCGGCGCCCTGCTTCAGCCCTGCTGCCTGGACAGGCACCCCCCCTTCCAGATGTACGCCGTCACATCATCCTAAAGAGTGACGCAGGCAGCAGGCGCAGAGAGGAGAGAGGGGATGGAGGGGATGAGTTGACGTCAAAGCAGAAGAAAGGAGATCCAAGTGCGAAAGGCGGACTTCCCGTGGGCAACGGCCGTACCGCTGGAAGGGCATATATGCGTCGGGGTTCTCCCAAGGCGATCAGGCAGACGGACTCTGGACGTATCTCTGTACAGCCACAATCTGCATACAAACACCGTTGCAACCCGAAAAGCTCATCGGCTGGCCGCCTCGGTCGCTCCGCCCATCTCCCGTCCCGTGCCAATCAACCGACACGCTCCGTCCTCCTCAATGTGCATTTCACGTCCGCGGAGGCACCGCGGCCAAACCAGCGCCTCGCCCTTCAAGAACCTCCCCTACAGACGCCTCGACTCTCCGCCCCCGACGCCCCGGATGGCATCGAGACCTACCTCCGCACCGGTGCCCGCTGCCATTGCCGCCCCGCTCTCGTCACCATCGACCCCCTACGTAACCTCCCAGCACGAACGCCTCCTCATGGAGCTGCTCCCCTTCGGAGACACCGCCACGTTCCGCGAATGGCTCGACAGCCCGTTCGTGCGCGGCTCCTGGGACGAGTTCTGCGCGGACTACCTCTCCGGGGAGCTCCTCAGCGCCGGGTCACCCGGCGCCGTCCCGGAGCCGGATAAGACCCGCACGGCGCGGGCGGCGCGGGAGGCGTTCGATGCCCGGAAGCCAAAGTTCCTCGTCTACCACCCGAACAAGGCGGGCTGGGCAGCCGAGGATCACTACGTGCGCTTCGTAGTGACGCTCGTCGCGGACAACGGGCTGCAGAACATGTGGTGCGAGTCCGAGTGGAAGAGGAAGGGGCTGGACATCGCGAAGGCCGCGTACGAGGTGCTCGTCTTCCTCAAGGCGACCATGGCGTACCCGGACCCGAACCCACCGAGTTACTCTGCATGAAGACGCTTGTTCTTTTCGTTTCTCCTTCCTTATATCGGCTTTCTTTTCTCTCCAGTCTTTAAGCGTCTGGGAGGTTGGAGTGTGTATAAAACACGGGGGTGCATGGTATCTATTAGCATGGGTATGGCGTTCTCGAATGATGTTCTCTGGTTGTCTTTGCCTTGAGTGGCACGGGGAGTGATTGGGTTTCTAGAGGAGCGCCGGCTAACCGCCGGCCTTCCAGTCTTGAGCCCATCATGGTCAGATCTGATCCACGGAAACAAATCTTGTCTTGAGGAGCAAAGACGCGTAAAAGAACCGTCATAGCATCGAATCGTATTATCGGGGCGGCTGCCCACCGCGAACGGGCTTTGTTTGAGTTTTCTCGTTTCCGGACCCAGTGCCGAGCTCGAACCGTAGAGCCGCCCTCGTCCAAGGGAGGGGAGATCCGTTCCTCAAGCAAGGACTAACACATCGCAACGCTAACCTGGCCTTGGGATAAGATGACAAGAGAGGCGGTCTCAAGGGGGCAGGATCGAGGGGAGAGAGGGGGTTGTCGGAACCTCTCACGATTGAGTTTGGAGCTCCGGGCGCCGCTCCGAGATCGAGCCGAGAAATTGCCCGCCTTCGCCGGCAAGTCCTTGCGACCAGACAAGCGCGCCGTTCCGGCTTCGAGGCTCCTGTGACGATAGGGAGGGGGGCCATTCGAGCGAGACCGAGGAGCGGATGGGAAGGATGCCGGCTTGCGTTGTTGGCCTTTGTCCCGAATCTCACATGATAACTCCAGAGTCCTCAACCTACATCCTCTCCGAGCCCCGAGGTCGAAGTAGAGAAGTACCGTCATTCTCACGAAAAGCTTTGCCTCGGGAGGTATGATACCATTGTCGCACGATATTTTGTTGAGGTGTACCAAGAGATCCGAGAAGCGGTCTCGACCGTTTCTCGGGAAGTCTGTTGCGTCTGCCCCTCATGCGACGTGAGTGATCCCTCAAGGGGCTTTGAGCATTCGAGCATGAGCCAGTTCTAATCTTGCGGGGTCCCGTTGTTCGACTTGACATGTGATGGACGACTCGACAAGGCGGACCGCGTGTTGACAAGGCAGTCTGACGTATGGCACGGGTGTTGTCGACGATGTAGAGGGCCGCAGCAACCACATAACCTTCCCGACTCGCCGTAGACTTCCCGAGGCGAAACACTGACAAACCTGTCCCGACGAACTCTCTCAAAGTTTGTCCAAAAGAGCCCAGCTTCGTCTCTAAGCACACGCCACCCTCTCTATCCACTTTGCAGAGTTGAGGAAACCACCGGGAACAAATGCGGTCACAGAGGAGGAAGAGGTGGGGGGAGTGGAAGTGCCATTAACATTTGGCAGAAAACAGGCTCAATAGGTAATGCGTTTCGTTCTGCCATCGACACCTCGGTGACGCCGCGCGCGCTCCGTTTCTTCGGACGGGGGCTCTCGAGCGCGACCAATCCACCGCGTCGGTGCGGAACCGACTTAACAGCTCATTGATTACCCGACAGAGACGAGCAAGTACTCCTGTGCGAAAGCTTCCGGGGGAGATGAGAGAGAAAGCACTCTCATCGGACCACGTTATGCCACCTAGCGGCGCTGCCCCCCCCCACACCCCGCGAGCAAAAGCTTCCTGTTATCTGTACATTTCAGAAACGCCAACATCTGATAGAGAACCGGGGGTTGTCCACTGCGACCATGGCTATATTTACCAGTCAAGCAATATTGACAGAGGCGGTGTAGAACCTCGCATATGCAAGACGATAATTAACATAGATGGCGAGTAGAGCTATAGAAAGAGCCAAGATGGGCGGAAAGAGGAGATAGCCATACATAGACACGGCGGAGTGATTCCCCTGCCACACAAATGAAGATCATTTACTTTGTAGTCTGCAACACACAAGAATAGAGCACAGCTCACAGCGCGAATGAGGGGGGTAAAAGCGGGAATGGGGTCGTTTTACGTCGAGGAGCAGGTGGGGCGGGGGGGAATGTGCATGTATTGCTGCAAGTCACCCGCTGCAAGTCCGGCTCGGCTTTATTCGTCCTCTCACAATGTGTGCTTCATTCCTTTGTCCCTTCTGCCTTATCAAGAGCGGCCGCCGGATCGCGCCTCGGACGGCATTTGGGGAATACACACACACAACTTGGACATCGAACGATGTAGGGCGGGGGCGTGAGGAAACAGTTACGTTAGGGACAACCGCGGCGATAACACCAGTGCATGTAACACGTGAAGTTAGGAAGAGTCTCGACCGGGACATTGTGGCTCTCGCCAATGAGTGCGTAGATGCTGAGGCATGTTGTCAATCGCCTTGGTTTCGTTGGGCTCGAAGAGACCGGCATGTATTATCTCCCTACCGTGCGGAAAGCCCCGGGAAAGGAAAAAAGCCAAAGAAAAAAACCAAGAAAGATGGAGCCAGCGTTGGTCAGCCGGCGTACGATTAAGCGGCATTGTGGGCTGACGGGGAGCGGGAAGCGCCTAAGGTCTGCAGCGGAATCGTCTCAAGTTGGCGGTGGGATCTGGCGTTTTCCCTTTTCTGTACGGCTGCGGCTGTGAGTGCCTATATGCGTGAGCGTGTGTAAGTGAGAGGGAGAGAGCGTATGTGTGTGTGAGAAGTACTCCGTATCATAGCTCGGAGGAGGAACCGTACCGCACGCCCGCGCTTTTTCTAGTGTATCTCTACTACCGTGCGGTACGGGTTTTCCCCGTGGTTGCATCGATATGCGACCTGCGGCGACTGCGGCGATCTGTGCAGTAGTACGGGGTTATGCCCGCAGTTCTAGAGGCCCAGAGGAATGAAGAGTTCTTAGCCGTGGCCAACACGTACACATGCGTATGCACCATCGCAAGCAGGTCCAAAGTCGGAGGCGTGTTCCATCCGCCCGTCCGTCCGTCCTTGCAGCGGGAGAAACATACGGCAGACATGGGTATCAAAGATGAACGGTGGCAGTCGGCTGCAGGCGGTGGTGGTGCCATTTTTTCGACGAGACCATGTTGCGAGTGTGAGTGTGTGAGTGTGTGAGTGAGTGTGTGTGTGTGTGTGTGACTCTGCTTGATACGGAGAACACAAGCGGGCTTGGTTGCACTGGTAGCTCAGATGATCTGCCTCCCCCAGACCGGACTCAATCTGCATCTTTTGTTAGAAGCTTTGGCCGGTTGCCTTGGTCTGATGCGCTGCGAGGCTTCGTCTTGGTGCGGTCGGGAGAAGCCGAGGGGGAGGGAGGCTGCATCGAGTAATGGAAGACGGCCCCTTTCGTTCCTCCAGCCGAAAGAGGCGACGGCTTCAGATGACGGCAGCACACAGCAGTACCCTGTACTGGGTATGTAATCGTCAGAGCCGGCTCTCTGTAGGCACATCCACCACTCGGCCCTGCATTACAGTGTACCTTGTGCACGTTGGCATCGATTGTAAGACTGGCTGGAGGGGACGTCGTATTGTACTGTCTGCGAACAGCGAGCGGAGCGGGCTGGAGAAGGGAAGAGCCGGGGAGGGGCGCGGCGATTGAGAGAGTCGAGGCTGTCAAGCCACTCCGTAGCTTCCTCTAATTCGTTTCGGTTAGTCGTGGTTGATCCAGCATCGATGCAACACAGTCTGGGGAAACGAAATCAGGCGAATATCCTGCAACCGGTTGCCCGTTTGCCATTTGCCTCCCCCTTGGAGACGAGTCCCTCCTCCCAGGGGATGCAGGTCCTATCCTGACCTGCCCTGACCTGCGGGACCCCGAAATCGCCTTGGGGAAAGCTGGGAACCGCTTCGCAAGGGGCAAAAGGCACGGCATCATTCGTCCTAAGGATGAGCTGGTCAAGACCCTCCAAACTTCTTGAGACTCATGTTGTAAAGAGTTAGTCTGATTGCGACGCAGACCCTGCTAGACCCGGAGGATAACATGATGATTAGTTCAAGTCAGTGTACAGATACGGATACACGTACGTACAATATTCGCGAGTTGCAGCGCATGTGGGAATAACTTTAGATAAGGACCAATGCCAATGCCGAGGGCGAGCGGATGGGGCGGGATTATGTCACCGATTTGGCCAACGTGAAGGGATGCTGCAGGTACTCCATATCCCGTCGCGGCATTAAGAAAGAATTTGCTGTGGTGAATCAGCGAGAATTTCAAGTGTCGATAGCCTCTACTGCGTACGTACTCTGTAGTGTACCTACCCTTGGGCTGCCCTGATTGCCTGGAGAGGGGGGCGGGGGGACCGCGGCCACCCCCGGCCCCTCCGTCGCAGGGCTGCAAATCCCCAGGGGAGGGTGTGCATCTAGCAAAACGTGCTCGAAAAGATCCGGGGGAGGGCAGAGGATGGAGAGGGAGGCCAAGCCTCTCTGGCCGAGGGCGAGATAATCGCGAAGAGGGCGGGATGTGACAGGGGGACAGCCTTAAGAAAAAAGACCAATGATGATCGGAGGAAGCGACATTCAGGGAAGAAAACGGTGCCGCAAAGTCACTCCTTCTCCAGAAATACATAGTACCTCGGGCCCGCTTCTCGCGGGTTTGCAACGCCAATGGGTGGCTTTCCCTTTCTCTTGCACAATACCGCGCATTCAACAGGGAAGGAGACAACGTTCAAACCTCCACATTTGTGTGGGTATCAGAGCCGACATCATCGGCAGGGAGGAGCATTGCGCATGGCATGTGAAAACTGGCTATCGTGACCTGTGTGTATGTTGTCCGTCATGTACCAATGCACACTGTTGACCTTCTAGGTAGGTGTGGACTAGTACCTCGGCGTGCGCCAATGCTAAAGCACCCCGTTTTCTGCCCTGACATGGAAGCAAGAGATATGAGAGCCCCCCCTTCTCTCCCGCTCAAAAGCTAGCGTCATCCTCGGTGCCCTTAGATACCAGCTTGGCGCGCCGGCGAGCCTGGCTGCTGGCAGCAGTGTCCTCAGGCCCCCCCAATCGCAGCGCACCAGTCCGCCCTGGGCAGGTAGGCCAAGTTGCTACTATGTCCAGCTCCTTCCTGCATACACTAAAACACATAGCACAGTGGGGCCCCTCGATCTGACGCCATCTTTTCCTTCGAGAACAAAATGGGGCCGAAGACAGAGTCCTATATGGATATTGTACCTATGTATGTACACTAACTACCTGGGCAATGGCATGGAAGGTAGAATAGTTTCCCCACGAAAACCCGCTCCCGACCGTACCTTCCTCTCCCCAGCCCCCCGGTTGAGCAAGTGAAATGGCGCTTCCTCCACTATTTCCTCTTTCTCACACTCTCTCACATCTGCCATCACGGTTCTCTTCTTCGTCTCGAAGAGCACCCGGCCGCATGCGGGTTTGCCTGGTGGTACTTGTGGAAAGGGAAGTAATACCTAACACACTGGCTCTTATTCCTTCCTACCCTCGCCCCTAGCATCAACCTCTCTTCATCAGCCGAGTCTACTGATGCATCCCCAACACGCGCGCTCTCAGTCATAACTCGCTCGCAGCCAAGACATTTCAGAGTCAGTCACTGCGGCTTACCAAACATATGTGGGACCCCACGATAGCAATCCGCACGCTATGAATACGTAGCTGGGGTGTGGTAAACTACCTACTTAGGTAGCTTGGTTCCATGGTGCAGAGCCAGAGAGCTGGCCTCTCTGGGGCCGGGGCCCCGGGCGAGCCCCGGCCTCTCTCCCTTTCTCCCACAGTCTCTCCTGGGCACCGTGGTGGTGCGTCTCTGAAGCTGGTTCGCGTCAAGCCGACATTTGGCCGAATGGTGACGATGAGAAATTTCATGCTCGCTCGGTGGACCCGGGCCTTGACCGACCGCTGATTCTTATCGGTCCTTACCCGCTGAATCTCTCAGTCTGTGGCGGGGCCTTTTTGTCGGCTTCGGTGGAGTTGCTCTAGTTTTTCCCTTCTTGGGCCGTCTCCCCTTTCTCCCGCCTCATCCTCCCTCCCTCCATCCCTTTTTTGACGCCTGGTGAGGCTCCGTAACATGACACACACGATGTCAAGCCTCGGAGTTGGCTCCTTGCGAGAAACCTCCTGCCCGCCTCTAGGGTCATACATGGGGCCAAGAGAGGGTCACGGCCGTACGGATATTATCGATTCGTGCTCGTCCTATCCATCGGCCAAGCTCCGGCCTTTGGCCCGGAAATATGCCATTGGGTCCTGCCTCCGCTCTGCCTGGCCTGCCTTTGTCTACTCGGCCAGTTCGTCGTTATCTCGGCCGCTAACCGCTGTCTCATCCACTTCTGCCTCGTCGCCCGTGTCATCGTTGTCGCCGCCCTCGCAGTCCCCGTCCCCGTTGCCGTTCTCGTCGCTTTCAGCCGCTTGCGTTCCCAGGAGGAGGTCTTCGCTACCTTGCCATTGTGGCGGCGGGCCGGGAAGTGCTGCGTCGTCTTCCTGAACCCACCCATATTCTTCATCGTCCTCTTCCTCGCTGTCCGGCACTTCGAGACCAGCCTCTGTCAGCTTTCGTTTCGCCCGTGGAGTATTCGACACCAGCACCGATGGTTGGCTAGTGTCGTAGTGCACGCCAACCACGCCCGTCTGCTCCGCGAACAAATTGCCAAGTCAGCATAACCACTTTGTCTTCCTTCTTGGAAACTCCGCTTTTGCGATATTATGTCGGGCCCGGAATTGCCCGGGTGTGAGGGAAAACTGACCGCTTCCACTCTGAACGCCGCCGCATTCTGCATCATGTCCGGTCCAGCCTTGCCGTCTAGCTTTTGCACGCCGGCGAAGGATACGGTTGACGGCCGCCCGTCCTTCCACACCCAGTCTCTAAACAGCACCACCCGTGTCGACATCCCCTGCTCCCAAATGCCAGCATTAATGGATGGGATCAGAGTCGGGCTCCGCTCCAATTGCATCTTCGTTGCGCACTGCGACAATACCACCACTGCACAGTCTCGCGTTGCCGCCAATTTCTGTAGTGCGCTGGTGATGTACTGCAGGGCTTGCAGCCGCTTCGCTGATAATCCCGGGCCTGGCCCGCCATTAGCAAATGCTCCTTGTCTGAGACGGGCGTACAAACCTTTGCCCAGTGGCGCTCCTCTCCGACCGTCGGACGCCTTGGGGAAAGCGTGATTTACTAGAGCTGACAACGAATCTATGATGACAAGAGCCGTCTTCGCTGGCACCGTCGCGGCCGTGGGACGGCATAGCAGTGCAACCAGGTGAGGTAGGCTTGGGCAGCTGTAGTGAGCGAGGTTATCGTTGTATGATTTCGCCGGTGCGTCGTCCGTAGATGGCCGAGCCTGTTCCACTGCCTCGATCACGGCATTGAGTCGCTGGCCGCAAACAGAATATGCGCAGTCTTTGGGAAATGCATCATCAGCCTCGTCATTCTCTTTCTCAGCCCGTCGCACTCCAAGATGAACCGACCTACCCACACGGCACCATGCCCGTCATACAATGCACTGGCGACAAGTTGGATGCTTCACATAAAGTTTAGCCATGTGTTCCCTCTGTAGAATACTAGAACAAGACAGCAACGTCTTACCCTAGAGCCGTCTTGCCTGAGCCTGGCGGACCCCATATCTCAGAGACCTGCCCTCTCTTGAGGCCTCCACGCGCCGAGCCAGAATCCTGACGAGAGATAGGAGAGACGAGCGTCTCGTCTAGCCGGTCGATGCCTGTGGAGATGTGCCTGGCGACACCGTCGTTCAGATCTTCCAGTGCCTCCGCCGCGGACACAGTGGGCAATCGATCTGTTTTCGTTAGTCAACAACGCTGCCACTTGTTGAAGATGAACCCACGGGTTGCCTGTAGGTCGAAGCTGGAAATGTCTTCCTCATGAACGGAGTGATACTTTTCCATGGCTGGACTGCCGGTCACCAGTTTGTTGAGCCCTGAATCGGTTAGTTCTGCCGTCTAAAGGCGGACGTCTTGAGTTGGGGGACGCGCACAGTACGCCCAGCTCAGCCTCACACATGCCCCATATTAACTCACTAGCCACAAATTTACTCCTCATAATAGGTGAGCTTGGCGAGAAGGAAGGTGTGGCTTCCGTAGGAAACCGCACAAACAGAAACTGCCTTTCTGACGGGCAAGAACCCTCGATACGATGGTTCTATTATCTTCAACTCTCGTCCTCCTTTGCCACGGTCACTTACCAACGACGATGTCATCCTCACTGATATCTACTGACACACATATCTGCAGGCTGCGTGTTCAATGTCAGCGTCACGCTCCAGCAGGCTATAAAGTGCGAATGACGGTCTGTCACAAGAGAAGCGACCTGTGATCTCGACAGCGGAGCCTGAACGACTTTGAGGTATTTTTGGCCTTCATTGTCGGCCACGGCCACACTTTGTGGCAGTCTCATGGAATTGTCTTTTTTGGTGCTGAGTCTCACTTGTTCTGTGACACTCTTGGCTTGCCCTATCGGTCTGTCAGTCGGTCGGTACAGCCAGGCCTAGCTGCCAATGCTACTCGACGACAAAGCCGCATCTTGGATCCGTCTCAGCTATTGAATCACTCTGGTACCGAGCCTGCAGAATATCTGAGAGGATCTTCAAAGTATTGGTTCACGTTCGGACGACAAGAAGTGCCAGCACTGCCGCGGCAGCCCCGGCCAAACGGATGGAACGTGGCCGTCGGGACTGTATATCGGCCCGCCAATCGACAATTTGCGTATCGAGTCGGAATGTTCTAGGGCCTGTCTGGTTTCACTGCCTATAACCCCGCAGTCTATCTCAAGAGTCGAGCTCTCAGCCCTTACAGCAGCATGTATTGCTCGTACAATCGCACACTCCTGAACTTCCTCGTCAGTGGTTTCATCTAGCGGCAGCCACACGGCATGTCTTCAGGACCCTGGTCATCAGTCCAACCAACCCTGTTACCGGCAGGCACTGCGCCCGGGATTAGACACAGTTAACAAGCAGCCTATGGATCGTCTGCATTTGCAGACCTCAATTCGGCTGAGAGTTGCCTCCAATGACAGACCGCCGCCGTTGCTTTGATCATGCTCGCCAACGCCAATAGTCTTCAGACACTTACGGCATGATCCCGCGTGGGGCTGCGGGGGGTTCGGAACGCCTAGATTGAGCAGGTTCTTGATCTTGAGGCGTCTCCATGGAATCCATGACTTCTCTGTGGGAGTGCAATTCTCTCCGGCTTGAGCGGTAGAGCGACAGGTATCGACAGCTTCAGAAATCGGGACAAAGGCCGCCTGGAAAGTCTTAGGCGCGTGTATACGGCAAGATCCTTGCGAAAACCAGAGACTTGTCCTACCCAACGCCGAGGACCCGAGTCGTCCTCAATATATCTTTACGGCCAACAGTCGCCCAAGAGTGCCGAACCTCAACTTCCCAACTTGAGTGCTGCCACGGATCTCCCTGAAGATTGAGTTGTTGTTATCGAGAGCAATGGTTCGAAGACAACATGCCACGCTTACACGCCGGCTGTTCTAGCTAACTTGGAACATCTACGTCCTTTGTGCCGAGGATCCGAGTTCGGGTCGGCGGACGAAGCTATCTCCTGGTGGCCGAGTGGCAACGAATCTTGATTGCCCTGGTATGTGCATTGGGCACATGTCATTCATCTCACGAGCTGGGGTAAATTGCCAATAAAGTCCCTTGGTGGCTCGGGCACTACTGACCTGGGGTTGATAACGCGGAGGGCAAATCCACGTTCCACAGTTTGTGTGGGGAGCTGATATCGGGACTCGGACCAGCAATTTGCGGCGCTTCAAACTGCGACGCTCGCTCAGAGGTGCGGTTAACCGACCAGAACATCAAGACGCGAGAATTTGAGGGTTGTCTGCTGTGGTGGCTAGGCCAGGCCATGCTTTTGAGCCTCCGTAACCATGTGCAAATGCAAGGTACGCGCTTCCCCATCATTTCCTATCGGAGAATGTTACCGTCTCTCAAGTCATTGCGATTCCTCAACCCTATGAAGCTGACATCATCCTTGACTTGTTCTTTTAGGCAAAAGGGACCGGTTCTCCCTGGGGCAACCCCCCCTTTTTTCTTATCTTTTCACATGTGATAGCAAGAGGGGCATGCGTTCCAAAACTCAGAAGCTCCCAACGGCACAAATTCCAGTAAACTATGCGATGTCCTCCCGAGGGATCCTCTCGGCATTACCAATTCCTCTGCTTGCGTCTCACCTGAGGCAACCAGAATACGACTGAGATTTTCAGGCGCCACTCCCATACCGTCGCCAGCTTTGATCAAATTGATACACTGAGCAAGCTGTCTTCGTTGTCTGTTTGTGTCTGACGGAGAATCTCGGGATCTTGACCACTTCCCTCAGAAAACTGGGGACCCGGGGCCATAACAGCACACCACTGCCGACTTTGACACCTTCGGGCGTGGCTCTGACTCTCCCCACAGCCATCTGCGTTCCATGTATTGCCCCCCCTGTAACACGCCATCCCCAGTTGATTTCCACGCCCCCAGATATCACCTTTTTGAGAAAGCTGGGTTCAAACACAGGCGTGTCCCGGCAAGCGCACCGGGACAATCTTCACCCAAGCCAGAACACACATGATACCGACACGACCCGTCTGGACTCTAGCTCACAGAGCTACCGCCTTGGTCACTTGAGGCGTGTTGCGGGGATAAGTCGACGGTGAAGTGAAGTCTGGGGAAGCATGGGCAGATCCGGCTCAGGTCATTTCCGCTGAACAGCCGAAGCATGAGTGGGAACTGAGTCATGCCCGACAGGTTTCGTAATCGACTGAATGAGCAGTTAACGCGAGGAACTGAGCGGCAATGTGAAAGTCTTACAAGAGCCATTTGCTCCGGCGCTTGCTACACGATACGCCTCTCGAGCTCAAAGCCCCGGACTCCAGAGTCTCGGACGGTATCATTCAGCCGTTATCGGCTCGATAGGTCCAAGACAGTTTTAGAGATGTTCAGGACACCTGGAACGTTCCTTCAGGGGCGGGGCGTCGACCACGGCGAAAAGGGCGCGCGCATCGGCTCGGGGTTCTCTCCGGCAAGACAAAGGAATGCGTGTCTTGTTGAGCAAGACAGCAAAACCAGAAACCACGGCTTCTACTATGTACAGGGTGAGTGACGGACCGTCCATTATTGCCATTGTAGTCGGTCCCCGCACGCAGGTACGCGTTATGCAAGATCATCGTTGCGCCCCCGCGACTATCGTCGGAAATACTAACCAACTCAATGCCCAGTTGTAGCTCGCCCAATCTGACGTCGTGTGACGAGCGTGCGATACTCCGCATTTCGCAACTTCCAAACCAGCCACAGCATGGCACAAACCTCATATAGTGAGTGCATCGGCCGCTCTCGAACTAGAGCGTCCCAAGCAGGAGCGACTCTCCATTGGAAATGGGGATCCCTGCTTGGCGACGGGTAAGGCTTGGCGACACACCAGAAGCAGGAAACTCACAACAGAGGATGACGATTATAGAGCCATGGTCTAGGCCTCGGCATAAATGAGGATGGAGACAACTCTTCAATGCATAGCTTCGCATCCAAGCAAAAGGCAAAATTGAACCATCTAATGCCGACATATTGCCATCCTTGAAAATGTCGAGAACAATCTAGAGCATCCATGTGCGACCAGACGTTGCCGGCTGGTCAGCCGGATACCTAGACTAGGGGTAGAGGAAACCAGCCACACTTTTTTCTGGACTATGAAGATAACGTCTCCAACAAGCGATTGAAAGTTGTTGGAGTCGCTTGGTGAATCCGCTGACTGCCAAGTAGTCGGCGCAACAGACCCCTATCAGATACGCTTGTCTTCGTCCTTGGCCAGACATTGAAGACAACTTCGGCTACCAAATCACCTCATCATGTCGCCACATGCCATCACAGTTTTTTGGGGGATGCCCCAAGCGTCGCAAACACAAACCACCCTGACTCGAACAGCTTGGGCTTTCAGTGTGGAGGCTAGGGTTGGCCCGCCCCAAAACAGAACATGAGGTTGCGCGGGTTTCCCAGGCCCGGAGCTCACCGTCCGAATGGCCAAGTGGCTTGGGCGCGTCAAGAAATAAGTATGGGGATGAGGAGATCTCGGGGGTACCCCAAATCTCGGGACAGGGTGGTCTCTTGGAGCCTCCCCGGAATTCCTCAATAAGCTTAGCGCCTGGGAACAGCACGGGGGATCGACTGTACCAAGAAGGCAGGTCACCTGAAAATGGCAGTTGAACGAAGAGCTATCTGTCCATCCGCTGCCATTACAGGATTGGGGACCTGACACTAGCGAAGCAATCGAGGAGGTGGTGCCGCTTGGAGATCACAGGTCTCCCAACGCCAATGGAAACTGCGATATGCCAGGATAGTGATGGGAGGAAGCAATACCCCCACGTTCCGTCCTTCTTGGATCACACGGGGGGAGGGGGACGGGGGTTTCGCTTTGGCTAAATGAATGACCCTTGCATGTACAGTCCTCGGCGTCGGACCAAACGAGACCCTGCTGTGTTAGACTGGAGTCTTGAAGGCGGCGCCTCTACCGTTAGCGCCAGCCCGAGAGGATGTGTTCCCGTCTATCCGCCAACAACAAGAACAGCATCGCCGCCTCTGGCAAAGCGAGACCGTGCCTACCTGTGAGTTGAGAAACACGCAGAAAGGCCGCCGAAAGAGGCGAACGCACAAGTATCAGCCAAAATTTCCTCTTCCGACCCCGAGCCTCGGCCAATGGAATCGGCGACTCGGCGGGTGTAGCTCACCATAGCCAACCCCCAAGCAACTGTACTGCGTAGAATTTCTCGCCATCGTGGGTGTTTGCAGGCCGAGAGGCGAGCCGAGGGCCAAGCGAACAATGTTGCCCTCGGCCAGAGATTACGAGGAGCCACCGAGGCGCAGAAGCGCCCAACCCTGTGTCTGGGATTTAGATGTGTGCGAATCTGTTGCAAGCGGAGCCCGGAAGGAGCGCTCAGGCGGCCTTTGCAGCTTATCTACGGAGCACACAGCCCTGCCTCTCGCTGGGCTGGCAAGCGCTGAGGAAGTCGCGATGCGGTAGGTTGAGTCATCCGCGACAAGGCCCTTGTTTCTTGGGAGCCTCTGGTTCTTGATTTATTTTTATTCAAATTCATTTTTGGTTTAATGCTCTCGCGCTTACCGCGCAGTGGAGTAGTGACAAGGCCAAGTAAGACACACAACAGAGACACCAAGACACACCAACATACAATCGAGAACCGTACAACGCAGATATCGTCGCTGGCCTCGTTTCTTGGTGTCTTTGACTAGGTCGGCTGAGGAGTTGGGTGAGGCTGGATAGCCCCGATGACCACGCCGAACCCCCTGGTGACGTGATGTTGCGGTGAAGCTGGAAAGTTGGATCGACATGCGCGAAGGGTCCTTGTTTGAGGGGTGTCTGGTGATGGACATGACTTGCTTCCCATGGCTCTCACAGGAAGCCGTCGTACACTTTTGATGGTCGGGATTCGGTACCGCCCCAACACTCTTTATTTTAAAGGAGGGGGGCGAAAAGGCGCTTGACACACAACGGTGGCCCCCACACCCCCGTCGGCAGCCGGTAGAAGAGGGAGGGCAGGGTTCGGAAGCGCGTTCCACGGGCGCTCGTACAGATGAGCGACGGAGTCGACCCCCGAGAATACTTCCAAGCGACGAAGCTATGTTTGCTCCTTGGATTGGCACGGTGCCAGAAAAGGAGAAGGCGAGGAAGAAGACAGGAGGCGGTCTCGAATTGTGTCACAAAACGACAAGATGGCCGGCACAGTCATCTCGGATCCCCGTGTGGCGACTTCTCTTACGCCGTTGGGTCAACAAACCCGGCCGCCCTGCCCTGCTGCTTGGAACGGCCGACAGGCTATAAACGAGGCGGATGCCCTTCCGCTCCACTCAATCAGTTACAGTTCCGACCTCATTTCATTGTGAGCTGAGCAAGTCGGATCGCGGCGCCGTGTCAGCTCGAACAAGCTGTCTTGTGTGCTGTGATACGGTTGGCAAGAAGACGGGGTCCCTTCTCGCCTGGGAACCAACCGCAAGCTCCGGCGACAATGCACAAGCAAACCGACTTGGGGGGATTGTATAGGACAAGCTTATTGGGCTTCTGCTGTATGCGCTTCGCCTTGTCCATCCCATGCTATGCCATGCCAGGCAACGACCATGCCACAACGCGGCTCTCGATTGGCATGCCGGCAACTGGCTGGCATGACGATCCCGGAGTCGGGTTTAGGCGAATGAGCAGTGGTATCGAGGCCGGACTCTGCCTCAGCTGATGCTCGTGAGATGAAGACATGAGATAAGGGGGGGGGGGTTCGCCGTGGAGGTGGAATGGCCAGCCAGCTCCTGTTGGGCGGCGCTGTCTCCCCAGATTTGCCTTTTGTCAATAAATGCAGGCTCCCGCGGGCCAAGGCCAAGTTCCCGTCCCACGGGGTAGGAATCGGGCGATGAGGGGGTGCACCGGAGAGAATTGTGCCATCGGCGAGGCGACATTGCGTGACGAGGGGTCCTTCTTTCTCTTTTTTTCGGGTTGTCCCTCCTTCCTGCCCCTCGTACATTTTCATTTGCTTCGTCTGCCCTGAATAGCTTCCCCAGGGTTCTACGAGCCAATCAACCGACGAGACGGTGGCACAAGCTTGGGGTTATCGCGACTAAGCCACCTCTTCCATCGCCTCACCGCCCCCCCACACACACCCCCGCGTCCGCCCACAGATATACACGTACACACACACACACACACACACACACACGGGGAGAAAAGGTCCAGCACAGTCAGGATCATTGAGAGGACAGGCGCCAGGACCAGGCTAGGAGCTAATCTCAGCGGCCCTGGGGAAGGGCAAGCGGGCTTGAGCATGGGATGGGATGGTAGGCGTAGAGGATTGGCAAGGTTGTTTATTGAGGAAAAGCTGCCCACGTTGCACGCACAAGGGCCTTGTCTCATCATGTAGGTCAGAGGGAGACCCGTATCTCCCGTACGAAAAGTAGACTTGGCCGCAATCGGGAGGCACGTGTCGGCATTAGGCCGAGATGTGGTCTACGACTCTGGGAAATTGGTGTAGGGGGAAGGGAGGGGATGGGGGTCGAGAGAGAGAGCGGGAATAGCGGCGGCGATGACACGATACTGGAGAAGAGGTTGACCAAGTGCGACGGATATGCAGGGTGGATAGCAATATTACGAATGAGGCCGAGAATTCACCACGGACAGGCTAAGAAGCCAGGCAGACAATTTCATTAATGTATTTCGATTCCCACCAAAAACCACAACGGGCCGGCCGCACACAGACCAAGCAGCACGACGAGAGGGGATTTTCCTCCCTGGATGGGGGGGACAAGGACCTATGCCTCACGAGCATGGGACGAATGGTGTAATAATTAGTGCACGACAGCTCCGGACTGGGGGCGACGAGGGTGCGAGGAAACGGAGCCCACGAGTTTTGCCCATATGCGGACGGCCACGGCGGTATCGTTCCGTTTGCTGACGGCGGCGATGGTAACGCGCGATAGCGATGGCGGCGTCTGTTGGCTGGCTCCCAAGTTTACTTTGGACGCGATGCCTGTAATGGATGATGCCAGCAGAGCCAGGCATGTCGGTACTAGGTAGCAGGAGCAAGCAAGCAAAACCATACTAAGTGGTAAGAGAAGAGGGAGAGAAAAAAAAAGGCTAATGCTTAGCATATCTGTATCCGTACGGAATACGACCCGTACAAATCGGCAGGTGAAAGTGCTAAGGTACTTGGGTACCTCCACACAGAGAGAGAGAGAGAGGGAGGAAAGGAAAAGGAAAAGGAAAAGAAAAAACACTATAGGTACGTACCTGGCCTCCCCAGTTCCCTTCCCCGACCTGTCGCAAAACCCAAACCAGGGCAGGTCGGTATCTGATGGCGCGCGTACCTTGCCTGGAGGCCTGGAGGTACTTGGGTACATGGGTGGCCGAGGAGGGAAAAAGAGGGAATCTGGAGTCAGCGCGATACGTACCGATCTCTCCGGGAGAGCAGAGCACGTCTCTCTTAGCTTTCTCGCGGGGTGGATCTAGAATCTGTGGAGAGTGGAGGCTAAACATCCGGCTGTGACACGCCCCCCCCCCTTTTCCCACGCTCTTTCGTCCTCCGAGGCACACCCCTCCTTCCTCTTCCCCTTCCTTTCCCTTTCCCCCCCTTTCACCCACGCTCTCCAGAGAGTCATTCGTCTTCTACACGCCCCCCC
>JASUDE010000166.1:0-95064 GCA_034509685.1 Colletotrichum cereale
TCTCTAGCCGAGACGGGGTATCTCGATATACACCCATCCGAGGCGTCGATCTTGCGGGCAAGAACTACTCCGCCCAGAGGAAGCCCGCCGAAGCCGCCGGCTGCTGCTGCGGTGTCATTCTCATCCCCGAAGCCCCCGCTGACTTGACTCGAATCTCCCGGTTCTCCCTGTCCTCTCTGTAGCCCATCGAGGCCGTTTGGGGTGACGAGGGAGTATGGCAATCATGCCGATCCCGCGATGACGACCAACACGTCACATCAGTAGACAGGGCGAAAGACGTCCTGTCAAGTTATTTCTGCACAAGACTGACTGTGGACAACTCCTGGAGCCCCTGGGGCGATTTCCAAGCGGTATGCTCCTGCACAAGCGCCCCCCGCAACACGCCGTTTACACGAGAGCAGCAGCACGGCCTCGCCTCACAACATGTTCACTTGTATCAGGGTAGAATGACACGGAAGCGAGAGGCGCGTTCGCTTCCCACTCAGTAGATAGGACTCACCGTGGCAAGTCACCAGAACACATTACATGACTCTGAACTTGGTTGAACTGTAAAAAACATTTTCGCTTCAATCATTTACGTTGACGTCCATCGCCCACCGACCCCCTCCCTCTCAACACCTAACCACGGCGACGCCGACCGCAGCCCCCTCCCCCGCATGTGCCCTTTTGCCTTATGTCACCCCACGCATATCAATCGTACAAGAGCCATGACAGCATACCTATCAGCGTAGCCAACACCACCCCTCCCCCCCCCCCCTGGCGCAGTCAAATCATCGTCGCTCATCGAGCCTAGGTAACACAACGCGCACGCTTAAAACAAGACAGCCTCCCCAAGCGCCGCCCTACTTACTCACTTAACACCCCTTGCCATTGATGCCCTCTACAAGTACTTCTTGGGCATCGAGTTCTTCCTCCTCTTGTACAGCAGGTACCCAACAACGAGGACGACCTGGGATCCAACGATGACAGCGATGAGCTTGCCGTGGCCCGGGGCAGCCTCGACGATGTGGGACGACAGCGTGGCATGGTGGTCGCTCATATAGCCCTTGAGTGAATGTTCCATGTTCTTCATCTGTAGGTTCAGGTCGGTGCGCATGGCGCGGACCTCACGCTCTAGGCCGTTGATGCGGCCGTCGAGATCGTTGATCTTCTCAAGCTTGTGCAGCTCCTGGCGCAGCGAGTCGATCATGTGCGACGTCTCTTCGTGGCGGTTCTCGGCGACCTGGTTGAATTCGTGAACGGAGCGGAAGGTGGTGCCGATCTGGTGGGAGATGGACTGCAGGCGGTTGTGCAGGTCGGCAAACTGCGCTCGCGACGACGTGATGGAGTCGGCGCTGGCGTCGGGGAGTTCCTCGAGTTCGACCGGGACGGCGTTGCCGCTGCGCGGGTTCTTGCTGCTCGGCTCGCCCTGGTTGGACTTTTGCTCGTGTGCTTGCTGCTGGTTCTCCTGGTGGTTCTGTTGCTGGCCGTTATCGCTAGAGTGCAGGTTGTCGGACATGACAACCAGCTTGAAGATCTCGAACGAGTCGGGGTTGTCGGCGCTCGCGGCAGTGATACCAAAGGTGTAGCCGGGAGGAATCTTGACCTTGTCGGTCTCGAAGCACAGACGGCCGTCGATCTCGACCTTGAAGACGCGGTCGGTTTGGCGGAGCTTGATCTGGCTGGGGCGACCAAGGTTGCGGTAGTGGTATTGGCAGTGGCCGAAGGCGAGGGCGCTGATGTCGCTCTGGGCCTTGTAGTCGGTCGAGCGGTCGTTCAAGAAGCCGCGCACCATGCCGCCGGTGCCACCGTGACCGTCAATGACGAGGACGAGGCCGTCGAAGCGGGGCGCCGTGTAGGCGGAGCTCATGCCAACATCGCCAGACCCGCCACTGGTGAGCCAGATGTTGAGGTTCCCGCCCGCGCGCTCGGGACCGTTGGCTCGGAAGTCGATGTCGGCGATGAAGGTGCTGTGCGTCAACTTCTGGGTGCTCCAGATGGAACCGCGCTGGTTCCCGGGCGCGACCGGTGTGAGAATAATCTTGTTGGAAAGGACTTCGGGCTGGCTCGGTTGGCCCTGGAGGACGAAGTTGGGGACGTGGCCGTCGTTGTTGGGCGATATGCTGCTGTTGTCAGCCGGAGCTCAAAGGTAGGTAGGTAGGTGGGCGCGCGGGAAGCCGAACAGCTTACCTGCCAGAATATCCAAAACTGAGCTCATTGATCAGGTACTGGGCTTGTGTCAAGCTCGCGCCGAGCAAGAAAGCCAGCGTCGAGCTCAGGGGAGCTTGCGACACACGCATCGTGACTGGATTTGAGGTAGTGCGGTAGCTACTTTTGGGAGAGGGAGATGGGTATCAAGTGCGTTGACGAAGCCGGCCCGTATTGCACCCAGGATCGATGAACGGTATATAATAAAAACAGAAGGCAAGGTCCTGCAATGCGGGCAGAATGGGAAAAAATGATGAAGTTGTAGACACCGTCGAGGTCCAAAAAATACGTGGACACGAGATGGTTAGAAACTCGCCAAGTACGAGAGAGTCTCCAAGCAGGGGTCGAATGGGGGGTGTGTATGTGTGTGTGGTGTCTGTGGGTTGAGGACAGGTTGGCACTAAAAAAGCGTCAAGGGCTGCAGCTACAGCTCCTTTGCTCTTGTGCCTCTGGCTGCCCTTTCTGGAAGCTAGTTCTACGGCGTTAGCTTCCGAGAGTAGATCGGGACGAATTGGCAGGAAATAATATGATGAAAAGGAACAATGGCCACCAGGACCGACACAGAAGTTTCTGGGGGTTTCTTAGGAGACTCGCTGGTCTCGTGACGATGAGTTCCAAATATGAAGCTTGGAATCTGCTTTGCTGTCTTGGAACGCGCAGAACCGTTTGCTGGTGTCCTTGACGAAACAAAGGGAACCCGCTCTACCAACAGCCAGGCCTGGAACGGCAAGGCCCGAGCTGGAATTGGAAGGGGTTCTGGAGAACTCACCGCCGCCCAGTTCCAGTTCCTTGCATCAACGTGGTGGGGGAAGCTTCCCAGCTCCGCTGCTGTGGCTGTCCGTCTCGTGGCTTTCTCCAGCAAACGCCACAGGAACGAGATGAAGGGGGGCGGTCTTTCCTCCCGTCGCGTCTCCAGTGGTTGGCATCGGCGCTGGTTTCACCGCGATTTCTGCACGGACCCTGGCTACTTTCTCCTTGGAAAAATAGTGTACCGTACCCCAGGCTTCAGCTCTGTGAGCAGGACAGGACCCCTGTCGGGAGTCAAGGTGGGTCTGTGATTTTCCCTCCCACCAGAGAGCTGTCAAGAGTCAAGCGTCCGACCTGAAGCTCTCACGGCACCGCCCAGTTCAATGCGGACGTCCCCCTAATCGGAATCCGAACGCGCCACAATGGCCGAATCGTATCCGACCCTCGCCCAGTGTGCGCTTGTCTCCGGCGCACTCAAAGTCCTCCTCTTCCCGGCCTAGTAGGTGCACCGCCGAAGTCTCCCCTCCGGACCCGGGAATCATCGCAACTGACACGTCGCCCAGCAAATCCACCGACTTCGAAGTCCACCGAAACTGGCTCGCCATCACCAACAGCCTCCCCGTGTCCGACTGGTACTACGAGAAGACGTCGGAATGGACCCTCGACTACCCCCCCTTCTTTGCCTACTTCGAATGGGTCATGTCCCAGGTCGCGAGGCTGGTCGACCCGGCCATGGTCAAGGTCTACAACCTGGAGTATGATAGCTGGCAGACGGTCTACTTCCAGCGATGGACAGTCATCGTCTCCGAGTTGGTCCTCGTATACGCGCTTCAGAGGTGGGTGCCATTGCATGTACGCGACGCAAGGGGAACGCTGACGGCCTAGGTTCATCGACTCTGCCGCCGGCGCCACGAGACGAGCTGCCCAAGCTGCCGCCATCTCCATCCTTCTGTCGCCCGGTCTCCTCATCATTGATCACATCCACTTCCAGTACAACGGAGCCATGTACGGCGTCCTCATCCTGTCCCTCGTGCTCGCCAGAACCAAGTCGGGCCTATTGGGCAGCGGATTGCTGTTCGCGGCACTGCTCTGCATGAAGCACATCTACCTATACTTGGCGCCGGCCTACTTCGTTTTCTTGCTTCGCGCATACTGCCTGTCGCCCAAGTCCATCTTCAGAATCCAGTTTCTCAACTGTGTCAAGCTGGGCAGCGGCATTGCGGCCATTTTCGGTGCTGCATTTGGGCCGTTCGTGGCCATGGATCAGATCCCCCAAATGGCCAGCCGGCTGTTCCCCTTTTCGCGTGGTCTCTGCCACGCCTACTGGGCCCCGAACGTCTGGGCGCTCTACTCTTTTGCGGACCGTCTTCTCATCTATGGTAGGTCCTCGATCGCCCAAAGTGCACCACCCAGGCTGACAGTCGCCAGTTGCGCCCCGTTTCAGCCTTCCGGTCAAGGCCGAAGCGATCAACAGCGTAACTAGGGGACTTGTGGGGGACACGGCCTTTGCCGTCCTGCCAGAGATCAGCCCGCGCACCTGCTTCGCCCTGACGCTCTTCTTTCAGGCCCTGCCCCTGGTCAAGCTGTTCTTTCAGGCGCCGCCAGCCTGGGATGCTTTTATCGGAGCCGTCACCCTGTGCGGCTATGCGTCGTTTCTCTTCGGGTGGCATGTGCACGAGAAGGCCGTCCTGTTGGTCATCATTCCCTTCAGTCTCATCGCGCTCAAGGACCGACGCTACCTGAGCGCCTTCCGGCCCCTGGCCGTGGCCGGGCACGTCTCCCTCTTCCCTCTGTTGTTCACGCCGGCCGAGTTCCCGATCAAAACGGTCTACACCGTCTTCTGGCTGATCTTGTTCCTTGTCGTGTTTGACCGCTTGGCGCCGGCCTCCCGAAAAGCAAGGTTCTTCCTGCTCGACAGGTTCAGCACGTTCTACATCGCAATCAGCATCCCGCTGATCTTGTACTGCTCGCTGCTTCACCAAATCATATTCGGGAAGCGGTACGAGTTCCTCCCCCTCATGTTCACCAGCTCATACTGCGCGGTGGGAGTGGTCGGTAGCTGGGTAGGCTTCATGGTGGTGTATTTTACTTCTTGAAAGAAACGTTCGAGGGACGACCTCGTGTAATTAGGTAGCTGTGACATAAATCAAAATCAAGACAAAGGCCATGCCGTCGCCGAAACTTTTGCGTACCAGTGAATGAAGGCCAGTTGGCGGGAAGTCTAAAAGAGACGCTTGGTCCCGTGGGGGCCCATGAGCCGAGAACCAATCAAAAGTCGCGACTTCACGTGCCTGGAGGCTGACAGCAGCACAGACTCCACCACAAGTACGGATACAAGGAGAGAATGGAGCTAACGGCAGAGCAGGGGGACCGGGGGTCGTGGGCCACTTGGACACAACCCATTGTGTGCCGAGAGCAAACAAAAGAACAAAACAGACACATATCTTGCAAAGTACGAGCCATGCACTTTCCTAATTGACCAGAGGTACAGCCGTAGAAAGCGTACATGAGGAAATGACTTACACGGAGCCGAGAGACCCGGAGCGGCCGTGGCCGGCCGCCCCGGGGTTGATATCACAACGTAACTGCTCCCATGGATGTCGGAGACGCTTTCATGGAATTGAGACAAGGAGCTGAATCAGCCCTAGTCTCCCCGGGCATTTTAAACCGCCTTCAAAGGTGCTGTGGGGGCGAAACGGTGCTCATCCGGGGCCGGTCCCGAGGAGGCGATTGTCGAGAAACGACCTACCGAAAGAGGTCGGACACCGCAGTAGACGTATTCCGGCACAAGACGACCAAATCAATGTCTTCCCGGATGGTTGAGTGCTCAATCGAGAGCCCCGGGCGTAGCGAGCCCAACGAGTACAAAGTCGCGGGTGGCCGACGCGGTTATGGATTTCTTGTGCTGGACGGAGTCGTGGCGGGTGGAGGAGGGTGAGGAGGCCTAGGTACGCAGCCTAGGCACCGTGGGCCGAACGGGCCAAGCGGGCCAGGACCGCTTTTCACTGGCGCCCTTCTTCTTTTTCCCTTTTCCCTTCCTCCCCAATGCTCACCACTTCCTGTTTTTTCCCCCTCGACGTTTCACCCCACGACTCGCAGGCTTCGCGTTTCCCCCATTCGCCCGCGATCACAACCACGAACATCAATATCGCCATTTGCACCCCCCCATCAGCCGTCCCCGACACGTCTTCTGCGAGCCGCACCGCGTCCGCGAGTCTCGCGTGTAAGTGCACCCTCGACCCGTCCTCCCCTGCCCGACACCACGACCGCGACTCCGCCCTCTTCGGCCGCGACCACAACAACACCCCAGGACCGCCACAACGCGCTCGTCTCGATCGGTCAATGATACCCGCGGCTCTCTAGCATCACCTATATCCGCTGAAGAGAAGGACGGCTGGATTTGGCCCCACTGCGCATTCGGACCTCGACTCCAGGACGATGCCCTTGTAGCCCACCGCCACCATGGTACGGCCTCCCCACGCGCTCTTCAAAGCTCGCCGAGCACTGACGTAGGCCCCAGGTTCTTTTCAAACGCAAACCAGTGCAATTGCTGCCTCCCAAGGACGTCAAGGATGACAATGCAGAGGTTCGCGAAGTGACATTTACAAACCATGCGACGAGTACTGATGCAGGCCTTCAGGTCTGGCACATCCCACAGACCGGCGAGGTCTTTGCCCACTATGAGGACTACCTCAACAGGTTAGTTGGCGTTCCCTCCTCCTCCCCCTCCCCCTCCCCCGTGTCTCTGCCGGTGCCTGTGCTAACGCGGTGAAGAATGGATTTCTACAAACAGGTACGTCCCCAGCCAGCGAGCGAGGTGGGGCGCCGAGCCAAGACTGACTCCAGCGCGTAGCGGCGGTTCATTTGCCAGATCACTGGGCACTCTGGCATGACGTTTTTTGAAGCCCTCAAGAGCGAGGTCAGTGTCGACGGTTCCCGTGTGGCGCAGTTCGCTAACCTAGGTGCAGCTCGCCGGCGCCGAAGAAGTCGAGCAGGCATTCCCCGAAGCCCTCAAAGGCCCGGTCCTGCGTCGCGTCCAGTTCCAAACGGTCTCCCGCATCGATGCACTCGTCGACATGGTCTTTGAGGAGTTCAGGGCGGACTACTACCCCGGGGAAGCCGTGACGGTCAGCACAGCAGACGGCGAACGGCTGCAGGGAGTGGTCCGGGAAAAGACTCGGTTCGGCGGCAAGGTGCTACCCGACGGCACGCAGACCGCTCCCTACACGCGATACACGGTCAGCCTCGAGGACCGGCCCGGCGTCGAAGCCGTCGTAGACGACGACCACATCTTCCGCGATCGCAAGATTTTCACAAAGTCGGTTCTGCGGTCGTTTATTAAGAAAACGGTGACGCGCGAAGCCTGGAACGGCGCGCCGTGGCTCGTGAAGCCCGACGTCGCGTCGCAGTACCACATCGACTCGCGGATCCCGCCTCACCTACGCTACGATACCAAGCTAATGGAGCGCAAGCAGCTGCAGGCGCAAAAGCGAGCCAGCAACACCCCGAATCAAGACGCTCAGGGGACGAACGGCGTCAACGGCGCCATGGCAAACGGCCCTGCGCGGTTGCCCGAGCTGAAGCCCGCGCCAAAGAACCAAAAAGGCAAGAATCAATCGCCAGAGTTTCCGCAGGGCCAGAACGGATCGCCAGGCATGCTGGGAGGCCCGGACACGGGCATCTTCCACGCGCCGCCGCACAAGAACCCTTTCCAGCTGCCGCTCAATTTCCGGAACCAACCGCTGCCGCATTCGATGACCGCGCCCGAGCCCCCACCACCCCCACCGCCTCCCAAGTACCCCATCGAGGACCTCCAACTGCCGTTGAGGGAGGGCATCGTCAGACCGCCCTTGACGTTCCTCTGCAGGGACCCCCCAACCACGTCCGATGTCACTGCCAATGGCAGCGCCAGCGTACGCGACAAGCTGTCGATGAAGTCGGTCGGCTCGTTTCTGGAGACTTGGGACACGTTGAACGTGTACTGCGAGATTTTCAAGCTCGACTCCTTCACGTTTGACGACTTTGTCGAAGCCATGTGTGTTGCGTCCGAGGACACGACGGTTCAGATGTTTGAGGAGATCCACTGTGCGGTCCTGAAGCAGATCGTCAGCGCCGAAGCGGACGGCGGTAAGGTGAACGTGCAGCTGCCCGAGCTGGACGATGAAGAGGAGGACTCTGAGGAAGAAGAGGAGGAAGAGGAGACTAAGGAGCCGACACCAGAGACCGACCGCCCCCCTGCGAGGGCCACGCGAAGCAGCCTCGCTAAGGCCGAGGCCGAGAGGTTACTTGCGGAGGCCAGGGCCGCTGAGAAGGAGAGCCAGAATGTGGAACCCGAGATCAAGCACCGCGCCGAGGACCTGCTCGAAGACTACGACTGGATCGAGGAGCTTCGGAAACGCAACTTCCAGAACGGCGGCTGGGAACGCATCATGGTCGGCCTGCTGCACCAGCTGTCGAAGAACGAGCGGTTCGAGCAGCGATGCGAAGACCTGCTCGCGCAGCTGTGCCCCCCTGACGTGGACCCCACGCAGGATACTGTGCGGGAGCGCTATGCCAATCTCGACGTCAACTACCGGGTGCAGGCCCTGCAGATCGTCTGCATACTCACGACGCAGACCAAGGCTATGCGTACATATATGGAGGAGTGCAGCGAGCAGATGACGGCGTTTCGCAAGGAGAAGATTGACTGGCAGCGCCAGAGGAAGCAGGCGTAAGCAATCTCTGACCGTTGCGAGAAGACTATTGCTGACCATTCATAGAATCGAGGAACTGCGCACCCTTAACGATCAACGCAGAATTATGCTCCCCGAAAACATGCCGCCATCGCCACCGCCCGATCAGAAGGCGGACGAAGACGTCAAGATGACCGACGCGGACGAGTCGGCGGCGGATGCCGAGGACGAGGTGCTCGACTCGGACGACGAAGGCGCTCCGCGGAGGAATTTCCGCCGCGCCAACGACCGCGCCGCAGAAAGGCAGCGGAAGCGCAAGGAGGAGAAGGAGCGCAAGGAGAAGGCCGCCGAGGCCGCCAAGGTGCCCAAGCCGTCAAAGCAGTTCCTGAAGGTCGTCAAGGAAATCCAGAAGAAGGAGGACCTCGTCAAGAAGTGCGAAGAGGAGATTGCAGTCATCGACAACGACCTGCGAGTGGCCGACTGCGGGCGCACGCGCGTGCTGGGCAAGGACCGCTTCTGGAACCGGTACTACTGGTTCGAGCGCAACGGCATGCCGTACGGGGGGCTCCCCGACAGCTCGACCGCCGAGGCCGAATACGCCAACGGATGCATTTGGGTGCAGGGCCCCGACGAGCTGGAGCGCGAGGGCTATATCGACGCCGACCCCGAGTACCAGGCCGAGTACAAGAGCAAGTTCGACATGACGGTGCCCGAGCGGAAGAAGCTGGAAGAAGGCGCCACCAGCGTGTTCAACGCGAACCAATGGGGCTACTACAGCGAGCCGGAGCAGGTCGACGAGCTGCTCAAGTGGCTGGACCCCCGCGGCTTCAACGAGCTGCGGCTGAGAAAGGAGATTGTCGCCTTTAGGGATAAGATTGTGCAGCACATGGAGAACCGGAAAAAGTACCTTGCCGTTGCAGAAGCGGAGCAGCCGCAGGAGAAGGAAGAAAAGAAGGAAAAGAGGCGGGACTCGAAGCGGATGAGCACGAGAGGTCGCCACCACGAACCGACGCCCGAGCCCACCAACTACCGCTGCCTCGCGTGGGAGAACACCACCGCAATGGAGGAGCTCGGCCACCTCCACTCGGAGCCGCCGCCGCCGCCGCGCCCCAAGAAGCAGGCGGCCAAGAAGAGGCAAGCTGCCGAGCCGTCGCCCGAGCCCGCGCCCGCCCCGAAGACGAGGCGTCGCAAGTAACGTACAAAGATGCCGAGTCAGGGCCGCACATGGTGGCCCCGACTTCACTGTATTTATAGACCTTTGCGCATGGCGACATAAGAAAACACCTGGCGCGGCATGGGCTGCCCAGATAGACCTGGATGGAGTTTTAGCTGAACGGGCTTACTTACGGAGGTCTGGCAGAAGACAAGCGATGTTCTGGCACATGAGAGGAAGATGGCCACCACACACACACACACACACACACACGCATACGACGGAGGAGACGATCTCGCTTTTTTATTTTTCGCAGCATGGCTCGCGATGGTTTCAAGCATTGGGCGGTTCTAGGCGGCGGCGTGCGGTTTGCATATTAGCTACAAGGGCTAGGAACTATAGACTCTCCAAAAGAATCAATTTGACGATAGGTGTGTGAGTGTGTGTGTGCGAAGTGGGCTTGATGACTGGTGAGCTCGTCTGGTCGCCAAAACGGCTTACAGCAGCCACTACACCGACGATTGCTTTTATCAACTATCCCGCGCTGTTCCTGACGTCTACAATCAGGAGAAGTTCCGTCATGCCGAGTACCCAGCTTCGGCCGAGATACACACGGTCTCTGTCGGGGTTGAGATCGTTGCAATCGGAGACAGCAAACTGTCTACATACAAGCTGTAACCGCGGCACATCGACACACTGACACATGTCGCACCGGTGCGATGCGAGGCTACCTCACCGCCCGGATCGGAATGGAGAACCCCCGCCCCGGGGTTTCGGGCCAAATGCCACGGCACTTCCGTACCCGCTCCCCGAAGGGGGGTGAAGGGTGTCGTCTCGGGGCGTGATATAGCGTGGATAGCAACCGCCGCCGTCCGAACCGTTAAATAATCCTTGAGGGCCTCGGTTTCCTAGTGCGGAACAGTTGACCACTTCTCCATGGTGTGGACGCGGCGCGTCCTATACCCAAATTCTTTAGAGACGCAGTGTGTTGGAGGGACCTGGTGCGGTTGTGCTGCTGATTGCGGTCGGGTTCGTGGATGCTTCGGCCCCTTTCCTTGGGTGTCAGCTTCGACTACCGATCTTGTTTTGGGGATGCGCCCAGGATGATGTCCGCCGAGTGTATCGTCTACCCGGCGTTCAAAGGGCTGGGTTCCTGTTGTCTCGGGATATCTTCCTTCCGCCAGTCACCGCGCCGCGCCCTTTCCATATACTCCTCCGAAATCTCGTACCCGGCCAGCGCGTCCGGCTGCTCCCTGGGCACCAAGTGCCTGAAGTTGTAATTGCGGACCTCCCGTGCCAGCTCGTTGGCCCTCTCGTTCCCTTCAATGCCGGCATGGCCAGGACACCAACGCACGACAGCCGTGACGCCCCTAGCATCGAGTTCGACGGATGCAGCAACGGCGCGCTTGACGAACGGGTCAGATGCGTTCTCGGCAGCCGCGACCAGCGCTCGAATGGTCCCCTGGCAGTCCGTAAAGACCGTCACCCGTCTCAGCTCCGGCATGAGATGCGACAGCAGCGCAGCCGTCTCGAGCCCCATAACGACGGCAAAGAGCTCCGCTTCGAGATAGTCCCGACAGGCCAGGACCTGGAAGGCTCGCGAGTGCCATGGGTCCCGTCCCACCAGTCCTGGCCACGGCTTCCAGAAGACGGCGGCGCTCGCGGGCTGAGATGGCTTCGATGGGCCCTCGCAGTTCTTGATCATAGGAAACGAGGCGTCGGTGAAGAGGTCAAGATTGAACGGACCCGGAGGGCCGTCCGAAGCAATCGTCGGGAGGATGCGAGCTTCCCCATGAGGGAGGATGAAGAAGTCTCCCCGGAACTCAGGTCCCGCCATAGCGGATGGCCTAGCCGCCACGTTCCTTCGTCTCGTCGGTGCGGTGGTCGTTATTAGGCGGTAGCGGTTTGTTCGTCTGCAGATTATGCCAGCTGGTGCGATGCTTGAACGTTATCACTTGGCATTGCCTGTACTCTTACCAAACGTCTGATTTTCGCGGTTTCGAGGCTGTTTGTTCAATGCGATCACATAAAAGCACACCAGCCGGTGAAAGGGTTGAACTTGCCTCGCGGCGCTGGTGCAGTCTTGTACCGACAAGTGGCCTGCTTTCCCCGATGTGCCCTTCGTACATCAGGTCTTGCCGTCTTAGTGCTGGCCAGAGCCGTGGTTTCTTGCATTCAAATTTCAGCCGGACCATATTTGCAGAGAACGACCCGAAAAGGTCTCTTCACAGCAAGGTCAAGGCACTCTTCTTGGGAATCGAAATGCAAAACCATCACCATTAGACTAGGAAAACTCCCATGATTCTATCGGTTGCGTTTCGTATGATTACACATGTTACATGGCAGTTGAGCAATCAAATGCCGGTAAAGATTGCCCATGGAGCGCCGGTTGTATGTCGTGGTGATGATGGCTTCCTCGAGATGCAGTTCCTCCGATGACGTCATTGGGTAGAAGACCCTAACTTCGTTCCTTCAAGGATCGTGTTACAGACAACTAGTATTGTGATGGGATGGGATGATTTGCCGCCCTTATAGGGGCCGGAATGCAGGCTGCAGGGGGAGGCTGTAGGGGGAGGCAGGTACACAAGATATAATCCTCTAGAAAGGCAGCCAGAGGCAGGGGGCATCACCTCTCATCATCACGCATTATTATCATCAGAAAGGCAGATACTCTAGTATACAGAGGAGCCAGCCAGCAGTCATTCACTGGAGAGAGAAATACACACACAGTCTTGACTGTAATATCTCTTGCAGGCTTAAAGCAAGGGGGGAGATATTACTTATAGGCTTGGTTTTTCCTGCTTAAGTAGGTACAGCTTGTCCCAACACCTCCTTCCCTTTCCCACACATAATACCGAATCTCCTTGATTTTATTATACCTCTTACTGTACCCTACGTACTCCTCACGTTATTGAAACCACACAGCCAGCACGCTACTAGAACTACGTAGCTTAAGGCCCTTATTACTCAATTGTCTATAAGCGTTGTACAAGCGCAGACTAGCAAAACTTGCGGCCGCCTGACACTAAGTCTGGGCGCATGTCTAGAACGAACTAAGACCATCATAAAACAATGCTATTGTGATGCTGATGCAGCAAGCTGTGGTATTGGGTCGGTTTTCCAGCAAAAGGCCATTTTTGTAGGCGAGTGTAAACCCTCAGAAGACTGCGTTGAAACAGTAAGGATCTACATCTTTGATATAAAGGTAACATACTAATCAGTTTTAAAGCACTACTGTTGCCCACGTTAAAAGGCTTTGTCACGGCGTGACTGCGGACCAACCTCTGGCAGTGGAGGACGTGCACTGTGGCTATGGCTGGTAAACCCACTGGAAGTGGCTGATAGTCACGTGACCAGAGAAATGTCTACTCGGCCCACAAAGGCAGCCCAGCTACACTTTCCTGTATTCTTAGGGGCGCTAAACTGCTTTGGTTGATGGCTTCATTTACCATGTATTCCTTTTTAGGAAACCCGTGACTCCCGCCTTAATCACCTCGCCTTGGATGTTCCCCCATCCCCAGTCGCCAAACCGATGGATTGATCTCATCTTTTCATTTCCTCATTTCGCTAACTTTCAACAATGCTATTTCCTCTATTTTTAAGGATATAGACGCTCATTGGCCCTTGGTAGTGGCCTTGTTACAGCCAGCATCTAGCTTCTAGTGACATCTCTTGGAAATTGATAGAGGGTTGTGTCGAACAACGAGTATTTAGACCACGAGGCTCCTGCTCTACCCATGTCAGAAGACCGATCCTCCCCTCCCCCAGGCGTCGGACCTCTTGCCCTACGGTTCGTTAGCTCTACCCTCCCTGAGCCCAGGAAGAAGGCGGCCCACAAGAAGAGCAGAGGAGGGTGCACATCATGCAAGAAAAGGAAGGTGAAGGTGAGATGCGGCTCCTTGTCGACGAGAACCCCTCAAGACTCACACGAACAAGTGCGACGAATCAAATCCCTGCAGGAACTGCCTCAGGCGCAATGAAACATGCGTCCCTTCGCAAAAGCCGTCGAGCCCCGAGGCCGGAGACTCGCTCCCAGCTCATAGGCCGCTTGACTTGGGGCCTGTCAACCTCTTGCACATGGAGCTCTTCCACCACTTTCAACATGTGACAATTCCCACACTCTGCTTCGCCGAGGTCTGGCCGTCTGCCATTCCGCTCGCGTTCAAGGAGGAGTATCTGATGACGGCCATGCTCGCAGTCTCCGCACGGCATCTCAGCATCCTGCGACCACAGGAAACAGCCTACGCGGAAGCGTCGATGGCCCTGCTGTCTCGCAGCTGCTCTATTTTCAGCACCATGCTTGACTGCGGCGAGAAGTACGACCCGCTCTTCTTCACAGCGCAACTCATCCAGTATCTCACCTGGTGCAACCTGGAGTTCCTCATGGACGAGAATGTGCCGGACAGCCTTGCGCTGGACCTCTCGCGCGACCAGCTCTTCCTCCTCGGCTCTGGAGTAAGGGTGTTTCTGTCGAGCACAAGAGCACAGGGTTCCGACAGTATCTTTGCCGGTCATTCGCAGAATTCCCAGTGTGATGTGCTTGGCCAGATTGTCACGGAGCAAGGGATGGATCGTGGCAGCATCGTCGAGGGTTTCATGACGCGCTACGACGAGCTGACACCCGGTGGAAGTCCCAACGACTCGCTTGGCAAGGCAAGTTGTACGGCCCAGACCGACACGGAGCGCGCTTCTTTCCGTGGCATCGTCGACCTGCTGTCAGTCATTCTGGCGCTCCATGCCCACCGCGAGACCAACACTCGGCCAGGCGATAGATCGGACTTGGAACGCTACATCCTCGCCTTCCCGCTCTTCTGCTTTGGGCCGTTTCTAGACATGCTTATAGCCAACGATTCGAGGGCATTGATCGTGCTGTATCACTTTTACAACACCTCGCAGCTGCTTTTGGGGGACCGGGTGACGTGGTGGGCTTCGGGTAGGATGGAAACCATGCCGCAGCTGATCCAGCAAGAACTGGCAAGACGACAGTTGGAGACCTCGGTAGCAGGATTGAATTTGTAACCGGGATTCCTCTCTCGCATCGGTCTTTTGCGTCATAACCTGCTTGTGAACCACCTCAAGCTCGCATGCCGCAGTAAACGCAGGCGCAAAGGTCGAAGGGTGGTCGTTGATCGTGCACCCTCGCTAATCCGTACTGCAGTTTCCTATAATGGAGGTCAGGGTGCCATTGGGTTTGTATTACAGCATCTCCCTGTTTCCTCAATGTCCCTGACATATTCAAAAGAACCTCGACTCGGATACTGGAAGCGAAGTGCTGAGCAAGGTGGACCAGGGCCAGCGCCGGCTGCGTACTGTTCGCTCGACACACTCGACCATACATGTCCTCGATTGCAGTGCTGATACATAACACCGCAATCGATCGTGACAGAGGGGGCGGATCAGCCTGCTGCGTAGGCGGCGGGCGCGCTACAATGCGGCAGGCTCCCCGTTTTCTGCAGCAAGCCCCAACCAGTCCACCCGTTATGCCACCTCGGAGGGAGACTGGTATGGCTCCGGAATCACGGCATGCTAAAGAATGCTTCCTGAGGTGCGAACCAAACAACGACCAAATCCAACATACCAACCACCATTAGGCAGGGACGCCGAACCCCTCATTCTGGCTCGTCTGGGTCGTATTGGAAACTCACTGCCAAAAATAGCTTGACAAAGGTCTCAACACCAGGCATGCGGCGCCAAGCAGCTGCCCCAGTCAATCCTGGCACCCAGCTTTGAGAGCTCCAAAAAGGGGGGGCAGTCGAGAATCAAGGGAGCTCTCTCAATACGGCTAGCGCAGGGGCGGTAGCTCGACACCTCGACCTGCCGGTCTAACAACCCACTCCTGAAACTTCGATGTGCGATCCACATTCGCAGGGTCCAGACAAGCGATCTAGCGAATTTGACTTTCTTTTGGTCTCTGTTAGCTGTAGTCTGTCCTTGGTAGTGGCAGACCGACTCGGCCTTACCCGGCCGCTGCGATGTAGCCAGGTATGAGGATGTCGATGCCACATAATGAGTAAACAGTGTTCATTCTAAGGGTATCAAAATGTCTAAGAAATAAAAAATAAAATCCATTCGCCATCCTTTTCAAACAAACCTTTACGGCCTATACCTCGCCCACAATGCTCCCGTAATGAGCCCAGGAGCTCCCAATGCCAACCGAAACGGCCCCCCCACCCGTTGGCCCCTATTTAACGATCTGGCCGGTATATACGGCGGTGGAGGCGAAGGGCTACGGGCGGACGACACCGAGGAAGACGTCGGCGGGGCCCCCTGGAGGTAGTCGCTCAACTCGCTAGCGTCCATTCCAGGCATTGTGGCGTCCTGACGCGCGTGAGTGGGCGACATTAGAGCCTCGCGCGACGAGACTGTACTGGTCGGTGACAGCGGGCTAACCATCGCGTATTGATGTGCGGGTGCTTCGTCCCTCCGCGTGGCGCTGGAGGGGGCCAATGCGGCCATTTCGACGTCCTCCTCTGAGCCGCCCACCATGCGGGGTACGACCCCGAGCAGACCGTCCGTCTCGCCCAGCACTGCGACCTCCCCCCGCTTGACGCGGCCCAGGACCGGCAACTCCACCGAGTCCCTCAGGTGCGCCCCGAGTCTCATCATGGCGAAGGCGTCCAACGTGTCGGTCCAAGTGGGCAGGCTGTAGATGTAGCAGACAAGCAGAATAAGGGCGATGGCCTGCGCGCTGATAAGCAAGCTAATGGCGACTGTTGCCCCTGGGCTGTAGCGAGGCGCAACGAAACCAGTGCCGGCTAAGTTGTAGATAGTTCTTGCCGCGTCGTTCGAAGCGGCGTCTTGGAGAACAGCAGCGTTAGACAGGTACATGCCGACGCCGAGGGTGCTCTTTGCCACCTTCTCATACTGGAGACCCTGTGCGATTCTGAACAGCGTCTTTGGGAGCTCCTTGAGCGAGCAGGCCTGGTAGACCGAGGCAAACCATGAATCGTATTCGTCATTCTCGGAGTTGTAGGGAAGCTGCCAGGCGCTGAAGGGAGCCTCCAAGGCACAGGCCTTACGTGTGGCATCACGGACAGTGCCGTCGGGGGCGGCTTTCCTATCTGGCAATTGCTGGTCGGGGAAGGTCTGCCTCAAGAAGTCGAAGACGGCTTGGGGGTACGAGCCATTGCCGAAGAGCGCCTCGGCAGTTGATCGCAGCGGGCCCTGCTGTGAGGTCCAGCCAGCGAACCGGTCGCGGTTCCAGTCGTCTTGAGACCTGTGTAGTGTCAGCCTGTGCTCTTGCGGCGGCCGGTTTTCTACTCACACATTGGTGATGAGGTTGCCCAGCCAGTCATAGTCATGGAAGTGTGTCATGTCTGCTGGCCACTCATCAACGATCTCTGACGGACGGAACCCCGTGTGCAAGTTGCCGATTTCAAAGAACGCACGCGTCGTCTTAGCGACGCACTTGATGGTAACATTCTCGGCCGGCTCCGGCAAAAAGTCCTTTGACTTGGCTGCTTCGGCACTGATTTGCGCGTCGATGAAGAGGATTTCTTCGACATCTTGGCGACGTCTCGGCGGGACGCCGTTGTCCGTGTTCGTATGGCTGCCTGGCATGCACGTCCGCACGACAATGCCGAAGCCCTCGAGAGATGTTGCGTAGCCGTCGCATCTGACGGGAAACGCGTCATGGTCCGCAACCTCGCATTCCGCGGACGAGCTGAGTCGGATAGAGTGCTGCCTGAGCGGTCCCGTCGTCGCCCCTGCAGACACCGCCGATACCCAGAACGACTCGTTGTATGTTTGGTTCTCTCCTGTCATGAAGCTACGTTGCGTATCCCCGTCTCGCCACAGGTTCTCTTGGATGTCCGCCGAGGTGATGTTGACCATCTTGCTTCTGACAGCGCCGACGATGAGCGGGGCGCCTGTTTCCCTGAGTAAGACCGGCTCGGCGTCCTTGCCGACCTTCTGGGCATGGGTTTCCACGCCATCACATGAACGATCCCACTTGCTTAGGTGTCTTGAACTGTCGCAAGGATACAGCAGGCGATTGGACGCTGGCATCAACAGTGCTTGAAGGGGTGGTTGCACGGCAGCTGGCCGTGTTAGCTCAGATCAGCGGGAGCCGTGTTCCGACTTACCCAGTAAAAGTAGGCCGGTGGCCAGAAGCAAATAAGACGACGACTCGCCGCTTGAGACGAAGGCCGTCCACTTCAGGTCCGAGATAGCTAGTAGCTGTCGGACGGTGAGCGACTGCTGTTTCGATCGTCGCTGCGAAAAGACAACCGCGCCATAGGCCAGAAGCGCCGCAACGCAGGGTAGGGAGGCGACCGCGGCCAAGATGCCCAGAAACGAAGCTGCGCTTAGCCACTGGCGGTAGCTGTCGAGGTCATGTTGCATGATAATCCCCCAAGGGTCGGAAGTCGTTCGCCGGTTGATGATACACACGCTGAGCCAGGGAACGACCAATAGAAAAAGATAGGCGGCGAGGATGTAAATGGGCCGTCTAGCGTACCGTAGGGGTTGCCGAGACATGTCGATCGGCTTAGAAGCCGCATACCTTGGCGGCGGTCGTTCTGTTGACGTCGGGCTCCTGTGCATCGTGTTCGATCGGTCGTCCCTGGAAAAGTAAAAGGAACGAGGAATTGCTCCAGGAGCCGACGAGGGAAGAGACAATGGTATTATGGTATTACGGCGATTGCTCGGATGGCTGTTTGGCGCCTTTTTAGTTTGTCGCGAGGCGTTTGCACGGTCGCCAAGGGCTGGCTGACGGCAGCTGACCGCAGGGCGAAGTCTTGCAATCTCCGTGCGAGCCCAGAGGGAGGAATGTGTGTAGGAATAGAGTGACGGGGCACAGCATTCATCCTTTCCAATTTTTACTCTGACATCAGACCATGCGAGGATTGGAATGGTACTTTATGGGCGCACCGAAATAAGGGGTCAGCAAAGGGAGGCGTCACATCGTGCATGAATGCACCGGAACACATTCTGCGGAAGGGGGGTCGTTGCCGGGGAGTTGCCCGGCCCCTCACTCGCCGACGTTTGAAGGATAATTATCGACTCCGTACGTTTCGTTGAGGGAGACGCGTGTGATGACCTGGTCGTCCTCCATGCGGACCCATGACTCGACCGACATTTGGGGGTCGTCGCCCTGTGTGAAGGAGAGCTTGATCATGCGAGCGCCGCGGTTCCATGTGCCGTATCCGCCGTAGCCCGTGTGCTTGGCGAAACATAGGAACGGGGCCTCGGCGCCGAGTCCGGCGTCGTGGCCGGGCCACGTCGAGCACCAGGAGTCGCCGTGGTCGTGCCCGACGTAGACGCTGTGGAGGCCCTCGGCCTCGAGCAGCGCCTCGACGAAGGGCGAGTCCTCGGTGCCCTGGCCCTGGATGGCCAGCGGGCTATCGGCATTCAGTCCCGGGAACTTGGCAGGGTCTAGATTAGACTGCTGGGCTTCCAGGAAGACGTGCGGCGGAATGTGGACAAAGGCGACACTCGGGATGACGCGGCCATGCTTCTCCTTGAGCTCGTCGTAGGTCTCGGTAAACCACGCGGCGGTCTCGGGGGCGACCCAGTTTGGAATGTCGTCCATGTTATCGGAATCCGTTTGGTAGCTAGTGCCGCCCCGGCTGTCGAAGAACCACAACAGCAGCATGGGATCTTTCGAGTCTCCCTCGAAGACAGGGACATAGTAGTTTGTGATGCCCGGCAGGTTGTCGCCCATGGACGTCGTGTAACAGAGGTCGTAGCCCTTCTCAGCGCGAAAGAGCTGCTCGCGATCCAGATTGTTCTTGGAGTCGTGGTTGCCATAGACGGAGGCCCACCGCTGGGTCCCCTGGACAAGCGGCTGCACAATCTGGTCAATGTAGTTTGTCGAGTTCTCCTTGTGGGTGTCCTCGCCCGTGATGAGGTCGCCGTTGAGAACGACCAGGTCGGGCTGCTCAGTCTTCAAGACCGACCGCATGACTCGGGTGGAGTTGATGTCCTGGTCTATGCCCCAGGCGAACTCCTGCTCGCCAAAGTGCAGGTCGGAGAAGATGGCGATGATGTAGTCGCGTTGAGCAGACACCCTGAGCCTTGGCTTGCTTATTGAGGGCTCCGTCAAGGGCCACTTGCCAGGCGAGATCTTGGTCACCATCAGGAACATGGCGGCAAAGGAGAGGAGGAAGACAAGGACGAGCTGGCATATCCTCTCCATCAGCTGTAGAGACGTCTGCGGGGGACGCGGGCGGACCGCCTCTTCCAGCTTCGGAGTCGGCATCGTGCGTTTGGATTAGTCGCAAGGCGCTGGTCGTGGTATTGGGATCCGAAGGTTACGGTAGGCGTCGAGGACGACTGCAGAGGATCGACCACGGGTGAAGGATGCACACTCAGGAAGGGCAAAGCCGCGCAACGATCTGTAGACAAGCCAAAAGAAGAAAGCAAACAGAATTGAGTCGGGTGGGATACGTGTGAATACAAAGGATGGTATTCGAAGGAAGACGATGTCGAGCAGGAAGGGAAAAAAAAGACGTTGGATTGCTGAAGCTGGCCGGGAGCTTGCAGCTGGGATTCCAAGGGCCAAATAATCCCAAACAGAGCCAAAACCGGCCCACTGTGGCAGATACCATTTTGGGCAGAGTACCCCACCAAGCCCGGGGGTCCAAGCCAACCACGAGAGACGAAACGAGGACGAAGACGGCGGGAGGGAGAACAGGTGCAGATTCCACTAGAACAAACACTGCATTTTCCCCGCGGCCAGGGCTTGTCGTCCGTTCCTTCCCGCCGCCTTGCCTCGTCCAAAGAGGTGCCAACGGCTGATCACATGGAGATTGCGATGTAGGTAGGTACCACGTTGAGGAAGCTGGGCAACCAAACATCTTCAACGGCATTGCTTGTGATCGAACTGATCTGACGGCAAGCCTTAGCGGAATGCTGCATTTGCAAACGGTCCGGGGGTCAACTCCTGAGTCGACGAAACTTTGTTCCTCGACACTTCGCAGGATACTGGGTGTGTCTGTGTTGATTTAGTCTTTAGAGATGAAGGTTCCTGGCCTGCAATCTGCAACCTGTAGCCTATGACGATGCCCGTCAATCTGCGTAGTCACTGACGAGGCTTCATGTCGACATCGACCGTTCCTACCTAATTGTGCCTTCTGCCACCTCGACGCGCCCTCGGCTCGCGATACCGCTGTTGAATCGCGTCCCCTCCCCCTGCATGAGACACGCAGGTGGAGGTGGATGTGCTCTCAAGGAAAGGGGGAGCCGAGGGAAGTTGCAGTGCAGCTCCCCCCTGTCCCTCCCTGCAGCGAAGCTCCTACTATGCAGTGGCCCGTGGGCGATGAAGCTTTCCGTCGGCAAGGTACCCCCCACCTACCGTTAGGTACTCACTGTTCGGTGTTAGCCACACTGCCGAAAAGGCGCTGTATTCACTAGCATCCGTATTCCCTTATCGGACAAACCACCTACGTACCACGGCTGCTTCTCCGCTCAATAGGTACTAAGCTGTTTTCCATGGACCATACTAAGTAGATAGCTGCAGCAACTGCTCATTTGACCTTCCCGTCTGGTCCAAGTCGGGTCCGCCTCTGTAGTGTATTCTCCGTAGTATTCGTCAGCTCCGGCCAGCTACCCTGGCCCATCCCCAGGGACTTTCGATGATCCGATCACGCAGTGCTTATCGTCGACTTTTGACGCGTTGGGTTGATAAATGATGCGATGCTCGCCTGCCTGTGACTGTAAACCTCATCCGCCGTCTCCGCGACCATCGTCCCTAGGACCACCGCATCCTGAGCATCGTCACACCATGTCACTCCCCCAAGTCACCCGCTCAAAGGAGGCCGACCTCTACCGCGACGCCTTCCAGGTCCCGCCTCCGTACGAAGCCGCCGCCTATCCCCGCGTCCGACCCCGTCGTGCCCTTTTCCGAAGCCTCACCTCACTTCGTGTGCTTGTCTGCATCTTCCTCGTCGGCCTTCTCGCCTGGCATACTATTCGCCTCGAGCGAGAAACCCATTACCGCGACGCTGCCCAGCATGCGTCTTTGTCCACCCATCTCACTCGCTTCGAGGAAGCCGTCAAGCACTGTGCCGCCCTCAAAACCTTCCCCGAGAGCCCTAAGCCCGAGTCCCGCAAGGTCAACCCGCGATGGAACTCTGCCCGTGGACAGGACCAGCCGGTCGTGCTGCGTAACATGACCTTCTTTGACGGGGAGTCCATCGCCTCCGAGCCCATGGATATCAGGTTCGAGAAGGGCCTGGTCACCGAGCTTGCCACAACGGCCTCCAAAGCCGTCAACTCCGACGGGGCCACCGAACATGACTTACACGGCCGGTTCGTGACGCCCGGGCTGGTCGACATGCACTCGCACCACTCCGCCAGCCTGTGGCCTGCGCTTCCCATCACGCAGGATGTGAACGAGATAAACAAGGCATACGGCCCGCTGACCCCCTTCATGCGCATCCTCGACTCGATGAAGGCGTATGACGGCGCCACTCGCATCATCATGTCTGGCGGTATCACCACCTCGCTCATCCTGCCGGGCTCCGGCAACATCATGGGTGGCGAGGGGACAGTCATCAAGAACGTCCTCAAGGCCGGCGAGCTAGGTGAATACGTCGTCGAGGAGCTGCTCCTTGAGCACAACATCCCGGTCGAAGAGCGACACCGCTACATGAAGCTGGCCTGCGGGGAGAACCCCAAGCGGGTCTACGACCACACGCGCATGGGCAACGCCTATATCCTGCGTGACCAGTTTGCTAAAGCCAAGGAGCACCTGCAGAAGCAGGACGAGTACTGCGAAGGCGTCGCCAGAATGTCTGCCCGGTCCGACAAGCTGAAGCTCCGCTTCGTCAAGGAGAGCGGTGACTTCCCCAGCGACTTGAGACTCGAGTCAACGGTGGGCATGCTGCGCGGCCGAGTCGCCATGCAGAACCACTGCTACCTTCCGGAGGACTTTGAGACCATGCTTCGGGTTACTGGAGAGTACGGCGTCCGGGTCCGGGCCTTCCATCATGCCCTCGAGGCTTGGCAGGTTCCCGAGATGCTCAAGGCGTATGGCGAGTACGTAACTATCGTGTTCTACAGCGGCCTTTGCTAACCTGCTCAGAAACGTCACCATCGCCACATTTGCCGAGTTCGGTCTGTACAAGTTCGAGGCTTATGCCCCCAGCCTGTCAGCCAGCAGGATCCTGAACGAGCACGGCATCCCCGTTGCTTTCAAGAGTGATCATGTAGAAGAAGAGCGCGTCCCCCTATTTATTTGAGTTTGGATAAGTTGAGGAGCTGGAACTAACGTTTTCATCTTACAGGTTAAACGCCAAGTACATCATGTTCCAAGCGGGCGTCGGGCACGCATTCCATCTGCCGGAAGACAAGGCTCTGCAGTCCGTCACGTCCATTCCTGCCAACGCAATCGACCTGGGATACCGTGTGGGATACGCACGCCCGGGCTACGACGCCGACTTGGTTGTCTGGGACGCCCATCCGCTGTCCATCGGCGCGACTCCCCTGCAGGTCTACATTGACGGTAACCCGCAGCTTAAGAACTCAATCGTCCAGGAGAGTATGGGTGCAACCTTTAATGAGGCATCGGCCAAGGAGGTCCTTCCCGTGACGCCCAAGATGCGGACAGAGCTTGAGCCCGAGAAGAGAGAGGCCTTCTGCAGCAAGGCCAAGAAAGCCCAGGCCAATTTCGTCATCAACGGCATCACAAGCACCTTTCTCGAGAACCATCCCCAGATGTCGACGGTCTTCCGCGACGTCAGCGGTGCTAACTACACCCTCGTTGTCAGCAACGGGGCGGTGGCTTGTCTTGACACGCCCGAGAACTGTTCAACGGCGGTCGCCCAGGCTTCTACGGACGCCGAGGTCATCACCCTCGACCTCTCCAACGGCCACGTCCTTCCGGGCCTGACGGCTGTGACGGCCTCTCTCGGCATGGTTGAGATTGCTACAGAGGGATCTACGGGTGACGGTAGCGCGGACCCGAAGAAAGACGGCAACGACCCGGAGAACCTGGACTTTGCAAAGTACGGCGTCCAGCTGGAAGGCAAGGCCTTCTCCCGTGCGCGCATCGGCGGCGTCACCCGTGCCATCACACCGCCCCTCAGCGACGAGGGCGGCTTCGTCAACGGCGTCAGCGTGGGCATTCTCACCCGTACCGGCCGTACCCTGCTCGACGGAGGCGTCTTCCGGCCCGAGGTTGCGCTCCACGTCACCATCGACGACAAGGCTAAGACCAGCGTGGGAACCATCAGCACCGCCGTGAAGAAGCTGCGCAAGATCCTCGCCGACGGCAAAGGGAAGCACAACGAGACGACGTTCGGCGAGGTTGCCTCTGGCAAGCTGCCGCTCATCATCAACGCCAATAACCATGTAAGTCGGATCCGGTAGGTATCGTGGAGTGGAAGCTGACACCCGGCCAGTGGGACATTCAGCAAATCATCAACATCAAAAAGGACTTTCCTGACGTGAACATCGTCATCCAGGGGGGTGCCGAGGCGCTATTGGTGAGTTCTCGAGAGGTAACCCTACAGGAAAACTGCCCTAACCGGATAACCAGGTCGCTCTGGAGCTCGCCGAGTCCCAAATCCCCGTCATCCTCACAGAGACCCGCCCGGCGCCCGCCTCTTTCCGACACCGCGACGCCGTTGTTGGCCCTCCTCTGACGCCAAGCGTCGCTCGGATCCTGGGCGAGGCAGGCGTCTACTTCGCCGTCGCCATTGTTTCCGACCGTAAGTCGCCGATGGAAGAAAGGGCACCGACGCGTAAGGGAACCCGCTGACGAAACCTGATAGTTATGCCCGCCGACTACCGCATCCACGACCTCGCCCTCGAGGCCGCGTGGGCCGCCAAATACGCCAACCTCGGCAACAAGGAGGCCGTCCGTCTCGTCTCCTCCAACGTCGAGGACATCCTCAGCCTCCCCAGGAGCAGCGACATCGTGGTGTGGGAGGACAGCCCTCTCGAGTTTGGCGGCACCGTGGCGCTCAGCTTCGAGACGGGCAAGAATGGGGAGCTCGAGGTCGCCGCTTGCTGGCCGCAAGAGCATGATGAATAGGCGTGCTTGTACCACGTTACGAGCTGGTGGAGCGATGGGTCTTCTGTCACTATCCGAGCCTCTGCAGTCCGGGGGCAGAAAATGTGACTGACACAGAGAGGACGAAAGCACATGAATACCGACGCAAGGGTAACGTTCTCAAATGTAAAGGATACTGGTTTTGCAGCCAAACCGCGTCTTCATTGGCATGGTTTCCAAATAGTGAAATAAAAGCAAGGTAAGAAAAAGCGGCTGCTGATTGTAGTGGTCTTGGGCCGGGAATGAGCGTTGCACACATGAAGCCACTCCGGAGGAACCTTCCGCAATTGGAAGCTCGTGGCATGGCTTGAACCATCGCCCGACTGTGGTTGAACCGTCGCACGTCAGGTCCAGCCGCAGAGACACAAAGCTACGGATGTGGTGACCCTGCGCATGTGACGGGAGCAACCATGGGGCAGGATGGGACACAGCGAATCTCACAACCGCGATGCATCATCCGGTCCAAGACAGCATCCGGGGGATACAGAGACCTCGGCCCAGCACCAAAGCTTCGGCTTCGAGAACAGGCGGAACGAGTGCCTTGCGCCGGGCTCTCGTGAAAACTCGAGAGCTGACGTCTTCGTGGCCGTTTCCCTAGGACATGGAGCCCGTCACCCACGGCCGCGCTGACCGCGACATGTCAGGTCCAGTTCCAGATCCGGGCCTGGGGTGTTATCTCTAGGAACCAGGTACGTGGGATTTGGGCCCTATCGCGCACGATCGAGGGAGGCGATTAATAAACTAGACGCGCGCTGGTGAACGGTAGTGAATACGCTTATGCAGGGTCGAGGGCTTTCCGGAGTCGCTAGCTGTAAGGCCCAGCGGCTAACTGGCGTCGGCCACAGAGGCGAATATGAGGGAAATCCCTCACGGGGGACGGGAGTTGTGGTGTGCTCACCCTACGCTATGTCATGGCCTCTCAAGGAGCAAGCTAATTTGACCATACGACTGACTGACTGTTTAAGCTTGGTGGGAGAAAAAGCTCGGAACTCAATGGGGAGGCGACACATGCTGAAAATGGGATGGCACCGTCTGGCTTGAGATGGGTTCTCGTGCGCAGCGATCAACGTGTTCCTGCGGGAGGAGCAAAGGCAGAGATTAAGTGCATGAGGAGCTGTCATCTCGCTCGAGGATCGTCGTAACTTCTGACATGAATAAGAAAGCTAAGCATGGCTTGCATGCCGAACTGCCGTTGGCCGCCGAGAGGTGCAGTACATAAGACGCTACGTGAGAAGAGGGGCGAATGGGATGGCGAGGTGCTCCTCCGCGCTGATAGCGTGCTACAGACGAGATGGTTGCGGGCGGTGATTGCGCCGTCCCAAGCAATGTCGTTTGTCCCAGCTTCGGGAGGCAATCTGTTTCACTAGCACTTTGTGGTTGTCGATGCCTGGCTCGCATCGAACGTTTGTGGAATTGAGCAGACCGCCGTCTGGGGCAGGAGCTTTGTGGAAGCGCGCGTCAGTCTGCGATTCCCGCTCCTTCGGCGGCTCGGGTAGCAGAGGGAGAAACACTCTACACAGGCAACACAGTGTGTTGTTATGTGGGCTAGTGTGTTGGAAACAAACTGTATTGTTGGTCTCGCCCATCATTTATCCCGGTTGAGGTCTTTGCCTTTACTCGTGCACACACCTTCTTTGGGGCTGCTTGGCAATATCGAACGGGAGCCGCTGTGGCGTTACACAACCCCGTGCACGTCAACATTGCAAACCGTGGGTGGATGTTGCTCTGCCTGTAAACAACAAAGGAGGCGGGTTTGAAAACAGACGGCGATGTGGAAATGATAGCGGTGAGTGGTTGCCGGCTTAGACAAGTTCGTTGTCACTGCAAGAAGTTATCTTGTGTTTACGAGGGTTGGCCGAAGAAAGGTGAGTGTGTCTCGATCCGAGTCTTGGGGGGAGAGGATAGGCAGGATGTCTGGAGACAAGTGGACATATCTATCGGGTTGAGGTTGCGGGCTGTTGGTACCACCCAAGGCTACCCAAGGCTGTCCTGACCCGAAAATGATGGCGTTATTCGGGTGCATCGACCAGCCACTCGACGCCCATAGCAAGCCGTTACGGGATACATCGTGCGTGTCAGCAGGGACGGCGCAGGCAAGCGGCAGCCGGAGGGAGGCCTTGCCACTGCGAGACGTGTATTGCGGCGCGTTTCCATCGTCAGTCTGTCCTTCTCTCCATTCATCGGGAGAAGATGGCTAGTAGCAGTCGGCGGGGGCGGCCGCCATGGGCGTTGTCGACCCAGAAGGACGTGATTCGCCGGATCGTCTGTGATTGTTTCTCGAGAACGCGGGTAGACATGGGATGGACACCAGGATCTTAGTCCCGAACCCCCCACCAGTGGAAGACTTTTCGACTCACTCCGAGCTTGTTGTAGTAGGCTGTCTTGACCCCTGTCAAGACAGAGACCATAGTAGTACAGCCCTGCAGGCTGGCATCGACAGAGTCTGGGCCTCGTCGGACTCACTAGGGCCGAATTTATCACGGGCACTTGGAACGGCCGAAGCCGAGTCGCCATCCGCAAGAATGATTGGGATCGCTCGGCGGGTGGTGGCTTAATCTGGGCATTATGTCGCCGACGAAGCCGAAGTGGTTGTGTCGGGTACCAAAGTTATACAGGTATAATTTTGGTTGGCCGGACCAGCAACGTGGAAGAGACATGGACATTCCGGTTGGAGGCAAGAAAGGGATTGTTTGTTCGAGTGTGCGTCGCTGTACTCCGTGGTTTCACCAAGGCTGACCCTGGAATTCCGAAGGATGGGGGTTTGGTCTAGCTGCTCATTGTTTAGTTCCAAGGCAGGCGAGAGTCGACCCAATCTGAATGGTTTTTGGGCTTTTTCTTAGGCCGCTGAATCCTTAGCAGCGGAGGTCTCAACCTCTCAGCCCCTGCAATCTGTCACAGGGGCAACCCCTGCAGAAGAAGGACGAGAAACCCAGGAACCGCTTGCCCGGATAAGGTTAGCTGCGAATCCAAACAACCCCGACTGGTGTCCTTCCCGCTTACTCGTTTCGGCGCCGAAGTGAAGACGCGGAAGCAGCGACAAACAGAACGCACCTACTTTCAAAAAGGGCTACCATCAAAGGAGGAACTGTTATCAGGGAAGAAGGAATTGTGCCGCCTCTTTCTCTGATCCAAGCATCGTCACGTGCTCCTTCTTCCAAGGCGGTGACGAGATCCCACAGTCCACATTCGCAACCAATAGTCTGTCTCCAAGTTTAGGTAGTGTAAAGATGGCAGGCGTCAGCCAAACAAGCAAACAACCCACCGGCAACACGTCATTTTCCAGCACCGGTTCGGCTTACGTTGCCCCTGGGAAGATGGCAAGGAGCAGTGTCAAGACCGCCACCAAGCCCTGAGCGTCGATGGTGTCGTTTGTTTCCATGGCTGCGGCCAGCTACCCGTGTACCTACTACGTAGTATGTAGGTATTTGCTTCCAAGCGCACAGGCGGTTCCCACCCGTCAACTCGAGCTTTTTTTCGGCGCCACGAACGGGCACTTGAAGCCCGTTGACTATCACTCCCCTCAGCTCCTGGTGATTGGACGCCACGTCGCGCGGCACAGCGCTAGTGACGAAAAAGAAGAGAGACTTCAGGGGTGCGTCAGCGTGCTAAGAACAGCCCCGGTGTCACACTGAGCAATGAATCGACCGCGGACCTGCACAAAGTTGGCGGCCGGGCCTGGATCCAGCCAATGGGCCGTTGTTGATTTTATGCACCATGCAGGAACCACTGGCTCAACACACCATCCCAACTTTTTTATGCACTCTTGCCCCTATTCAGGGCGTTCTGCTAACACCTACAGATACTCCATACTACCTTATAGAGAGAGAGAGAGAGATAGAGAGGCAACCTGGCGAGAGTGGGGTCGGCCAAGGGGAGCGGGGGGCTGTCATCTCTCACGTCAGTCGTCGCTCTCGGCTTGCCGCCGTTTCGTTTCTTCTCCTCGCCCGTCTGCCAGTTCATAGTGTGCAGTGTGCAGTTGCAATTTACACGCAAATCAGCCATTCATCTAGACTGCTGCCTCCCCATTCTTTTTCCTTGCAACTCACACGCTACTGCGGACGCAGCCTCTTGGTTGTGGATAGTGGCAGGGCCGACTGCTTGAATGTGGTGTACGATTGATTACATGCGCAGCAGTCCTCGAAAACCGGTCATGTAGCTCGAGGCCTGGTTAAGAGCAGCAATTCAGGGATCCGTCCCTACCATTCATCCCGTCTCCCCAAGTATCCAGAAGCGCGCTCCATTACCGTGCGATACTACTTTGCTCGTCCAAACTTCCCCAGCATCCCCATTGAACTCTCCGCCAAGACCCCCTCCCCCCCATGCTGTACACTCACACCCTCCCCTCCGCCCTGCGCTTGAGTGGACTTGTATCGCCAGTCTTCCCAGGCCCGCGCTATCACCAATGCTCTATGGTGTCACGGCTGAGCGTTTCTGGCCACCCCCCCCTCTCCTAGTGTCTTCTTAGGAATAATGTAGTGCTGGCGGATGACCACTCGGGCCCTCGTCCCAAGTGCCTTGCGTCTGCCAACTGCCACACGCCCTGTCCCGGCCCCTCGTCGTCGTCGCCGTCGTCGTCCCAGATGCTTGGTGTTTATAATGCTCCTGCCCACTCTCTCTCTCCACCGTGATCTACACTCGACCTCACCTTCCCCATTCCACCGTTTTTCCCTGTCGAACCTTGCTGGTCATTTCTTCTCTCTCCTTCATCATTCTTTTTCAACACTTGTCAAAAGCTGAGCTTGCTTAGCACGCCTCTCATTACAACACCCAGACATCGTCTCTGACTTATCTGATTTCATTCATTCACTCACCCACTCATCCGAGTCACTGCCATCTCCGAGCAATCACCCATTCTTTTCGAAAGGTGCTCCGGTAGCAGCAACCACAGTCTTTACTCAAAACCAGCAAGACTCTCACAGACCGCCTTATACCCGCCCACCCTTCCCAGCTTCTTACCTCAAATCTCATCCCGCAAACCAACCGCAATCATGAAGTTCGCTGCCGCTGTCTCTCTGGCCGCGCTCTTTGGCGCCGCCTCGGCCGGCTCCAAGTCTGACGACAGAACCTTCGCTGTCCTCCGCTTCAACAACAAGGAGCTCGTCAAGACCCGTCTTGACCCCATCATCAACCCCGGAAAGCCCGCAACCCACGTCCACGGTGTCATGGGAGGCAGCAACTTTGGCATGTCGGCCACCGGCGAGACTCTTTCCCAGTCCAAGTGCACCAACGCCATGATCAACGGCGACAACAGCGCCTACTGGTTTCCTTCTCTGTACTTCCGGGACCCCAAGACCCAGGCCTTTGAGCCGGTCGAGGTCTTCTACGTCAACGTATACTACTTGTAAGTCTCGACGTCACCGCCGAGTGGACCACGCTAACAAACACAGCTTCGACGGTACCGATGACGAGATCAAGGCCTTCCCCCGCGGCCTCCAGATCTTCAGCGGCAACGCCTCCGCCCGTGCCCCGCCCTCCACCGGCGGAAAGCAGAACCTCGAACCCGAGGACGGCCCCATCCAGCCCGTCCAGTGGACTTGCCCGAGGTCGAGCTACAACCCGCCCTCGTACCCCGCCAACTCTGACGGCTCCACCGCCGGCATCGTCGACCCCAACAACCAGGGCTCCGGTGTCGGGTTTCCTGACCAGAACTGTGACGGCTTCGGCTCCCCTCTGCGCGCCGATATCCACATGCCCTCATGCTACAACCCCAAGGCCGCCCTCGACGACTATGAGAGCATGGCCTGGCCCTCCCGCAAGGGTGCCTCGAGCTCCCGCCGCTTGAACTGCCCCGAGGGATGGATCCACGTCCCCCACATGTTCTTCGAGGTCTACTGGGACACGCCCAAGTTCGCCGGCCGCTGGACCCCCGGCCAGAGCGCTCAGCCCTTCGTCCTCTCCAACGGCGACGCGTCGGGCTACAGCCTCCACGCCGACTTTATCGCCGCCTGGGAGGAGGACGTCCTCCAGCAGATCATTGACAACTGCAATGCCGGCTCCATAGGCATGGACAAGTGCCCCGGTCTGCTGAAGGGCCTCAACACCAACAAGGACTGTAAGATTGACTCGCCCCTCGAAGAGGTCACCGACGGCATTCTCTCCAGCCTTCCCGGGGACAACCCCCTTGGCGGCTTCTCCTTTGGCCCCATCGTCGGCGACAGCGACAGCGGCGCTGCCGTCAAGCCTGCCAGCAGCGCTCCTGTCGCGTCCGCTCAACCCTCCGCCAGCAAGGCCGCTTCCAGTCCCGTCGCCCAGGAGGAGGTACCCAAGACTTCCGGTGCCGCTGTTTCTTCTCAGCTGCCCATCCAGGTGGCTCCGGTGCAGGCGAGCACAAAGGCTGCCGAGCCCACCAAGGCCGCCCCCGCCGCAATCACCGCCAGCCTGGGAGGCTCCGAGCCCTCCAGGGAGACGTCTTGCATCCGCAAGACCAAGACCGTGTGGAAGACCGTCACCGTCACCTCGCCTTCTGAGGAGTCCGGTGCCGCCGCCGCCACCCCACCCGGCTCGGCCGACAACTACAGCAAGGCTCGCCGCCACGTCCACGAGCACTTGCACCGTCACCGCAGCCACCGCGACTAAGCGGGCTGGCCCACTTCGAAAGAGGTTTTCTCTTTCACCGTCGCACCTTGTTGCGCTTGTACCAAAGTTCTCTTCGTTAGATAGTCTAGGGCTGTGGCTGGGAGAGGAGTTTCAGAACTGATACCAAGGGTCGGTTGGAATACGCACATTCAATATACTGGATATGAAATGCGGGGCTTTGGGGAGAGCATCCCTTTTGCGCGAAAAAAGAACGCCGCAGTCACTGCTGTGTTTTTTCGACTTGTTTTTTGCGCCTTTTACGACGATGATGATCAGATACACACATAACCTCGTATCGGGGAGAGGACCTGGGGAGGATACGAGCAAGATCGGGGGCGAATGGATTCGTTCCTTGTTTGTCCCTGGGACACGTACATTCGATTCTTTTTTACGGGCTTCGCTGAGAAGGTTCCGCATTTGGGAAGGTATTTTGGAAAGACAAAGCATGGAAATGGTGATAGTCTGGTCGATATTGAAATGAACCAGAAATTTTCCATCCTAAAGCGTAACATGGTGTGTTTTGTTTTATGCTAATGATAGCTTTTGTCATTGTAATTGAACTGTATGGCTCGTTGGCACGTGGCCCATCACGTTGCCCATCACGTTAGACCGCCACGACGTCGTTTTAAGGTTATTTTGTCGACGCAAGAATCTGACCTCATTTCCTCGCATTATCCCAGGAGACTCCCTAATTTCGTGCTCCCGTTCTAGCAATAACCTACCTCGGTCTCATCGGCTGCCCGGATGAAGCAAGGAGGACGGACGTTCAGACATACATGAGCTGGAAAGTCTCGAAACGGCCGCATCCACGCCTGTGCGCTGCCGCCGATCCCCATAAATTCTCCGAGCCCACGGTGCCCCACCGCAGAAATCTTCACCTCGACCGCCGACATTCCCCACAACCGCGCACCGAGACGGGATGCACCACGCCGGAATCCAACGCCGGTGACGTCTGCATTGCTTTAGCTGATTGACAGGATCGTCCCCTCCGCCATGTCGCTGTATCACGAGACGGCCGAGATCCTTTCGGCGAGCCCGGACCACGGCGGCAGCCTCAAGAGCCGCGTCTTTGGCAAAAAGGGCCTCAAGTCGCCGCCCGCGCAAGTCTACGCCCTCGCGCTCGAGACATGCAAGTGGAGCGCCGTCTTGAAGGAGGTCGTCGAGGCGGCCGACATTCTACGCCACGAACGCAAGGTGAGCCTCCCCGCTTCACCCCCATCTGGACGTCGCTGACCTCGTCGCAGCTCACACCCGTGCTGGCAATGCTGCTGGTGCACGACTTCCTCCTGGCCAAGAAAGGCGTTGCGCTGCCGCAGTCCCACGGTCTGAGGACTTCCATTGAGCGTTACAAGGCCAGGCTGACCTCTGAGCTGACCCGCGCTCGGCTGCGGAGGAAGATGCCGTCGCTGGAGGCGCTGAGAGCTGACGTCAACGCGAACGCCGACCCCGAGGGAAGGCACCCCCGGTGGATCCGGGTAAACACGCTCAAGAGTACTGTGGAAGACCAGCTCGAGACGACGTTCAAGGCCTACGAGAGGGCGCTATCCGTCGAGGCCGTCACGCAGTCGGCGGGCAAGGCCATCTTCATCGACGCGCACGTCCCCAACCTGTTGGCGGCATCGCCCGGGACGGACGTTACGAAGACGCCGGCTTACCTCAAGGGGGAGATTATTCTGCAGGACAAGGCCTCCTGCTTTCCCGCGTACCTGCTCGACCCGCGGTCCGAGGATGGCGACGTCATCGACTCGTGCGCGGCTCCCGGAAACAAGACGACGCACCTGGCTGCCATCGTCAAGTCGCATGAGCCGGAGCAGGGCGCCCAGAAGCAGACCATCTTCGCGTTTGAGAGGGACTCAAGGAGAGCGCAGACGTTGGAGAAGATGGTCGGGATCGCGGGCAGCAGGGGCCTGACCAAGATTGGACCGGGCCAGGACTTTCTGGACGTTGACCCGAAGGCGGGCGCCTACAAGGGCGTCGGGGCTCTGCTTCTGGACCCCAGCTGCTCGGGCAGCGGTATCGTAGGACGGGATTCGATGCCGGAGCTGCATCTTCCCGAGATTCCTGGCCCCGTGGCGGCGAAGGGCGCCAAGGGGAAGCCGCCCAAACAGACCAAGCAGGCCAAGTCGGATGACCGCAAGCGGAAGCGGGACGAGGAGGAGAAGCCGATGATGATGGACGATGACGGCAACGCTGTCGAGGTGCAGTCGGAGCAGGAGCTGCAGAGGCGCCTTGACGCGCTGGCCGGGTTCCAGCTGACGCTGCTGCTCCACGCGATGAAGTTCCCTTCGGCAAAGAAGATCTCCTACTCCACCTGCTCGATCCACGCGGAGGAGAACGAGGGGGTCGTGGTCAAGGCCCTCGCCTCAAGGGTCGCCAGGGAGCGCGGGTGGAAGATCCTGACGCGAGAGAAGCAGGTCCGCGGGATGCGCGAGTGGCCCGTTCGCGGCCTGCCCGAGGCGACAGGGGGTGACAAGACCGTGGCGGAGGCGTGCATCCGGACGTATAAGGGCGATGACCACGGGGTCATGGGCTTTTTCGTCGCCGCGTTCGCGCGGGACGGCAGCGAGGATGCGGTCGACGAGGATGGGCCGTACGTCAGGGACGAGGATGGGCGGATCGTGAGGGATATGGCAGGGATGCCGGTGCTGAAGAGTACGGGCGAGGCCGTGGTCTTGGAGGATGCGTCTCAGACGCAGTCACTGGCGGAGAGCGATGGTCATTCGAGCGAGGAAGACGAGAGTAACGAAGACGAAGACGGGGGCGATAATGAATGGAGTGGGTTTGACTAGGTCATTTCCGTGCCAATACAACAGACATCTCTACGAAGTGGCTGGGCTCGGTATCGCCCGCATCGATGAAGTCTGAGGTCCTCAGTAATCTCGGCATGCCAGACATATCTAAACTCCACGTGGCATTTCCGCAGATCTCGAGCCAAGAACGAACGAGGCCCGCTGAGAGTTGTCGATACGGTTTGGACCCCTGTTGCTTAGCCGGTGCGTATCACTTGTCCCCGCAACAAGACCGACTTGTCTATTTTGGTGAAGCTGAGTGGCTGGCTTAACAATCACTTCGTGCATTGATAGAGGAGCACCACACGCGAGCCTCATTTCACTTGTTCGCCATTGCTACAGAGCCAAATGCTCTCCTCGCCGAATTCAGGCAGGAAAAAGGACGGACAGTTCGGTTATAGACGGCTGCTGTGGCGTCATCATGAAGATCAGTCGTAGCCGATTGAGAGTCACTGATCTAGAATATTGATTTTACGGTAAATTTGGCCCATGTCGTCAATGTCGACGTTCCATGCGATGCTACCCGGACAAGCTTAACCCTGGCTCAGGAGAACATCCCTGTCGCCTGCCAAACAGGGGGTGTGCTAGACGACGTTCCACCGTTTCCCAGCTTCGATTTTCCCCGTCTACAACTCTCCCCAAAACAAGATCTCTGCAATGGCTTTTTGTGCTCCCCTGCGCGTGGGTTTTTGGGTGTCGCTGCTCGCCGGCGTGGCTTCTCAGGAGCAAGCGCCGCTTGGCGCGGAGACTTCTGTGCTCGAGACCCAGGAGATGAGGCTGATTGCCTGTAAGTTCCCCGGATGTTCAAGATGATCCTGGACTAACTGGCGTAGGTGTCGAGGTGGGTGATGCGTGATCGCCATCTTGCGCGCAATGCTGACCAGCTGCTGCAGCCATCGGGAGTCAAGTCGAGGCTGTTGGAGGCCGAGTGGAAGACGGCGCAGTCTTCTACTGAGTTTCCCATGAGCTGGATCGACAACCGCGCCGATGATCTCTGCGCCGGCCTGCCGGAAGACGAGCACCCCTCTATCAGGCTCCTCCGCGGCGGCCAGTCGTCAGTGGAGTACCCTGGCCCGCGTACCAGCGACGAGTACGGCCTCTCCCCTCTCCAGGAAGACTGTGGCTGACACCGCTCCCAGGATACTGCGCTTCCTCGGCCGCGCCGAGCGCTCTTCCAAAGTCCCCGTCACATTGTCGGCTGAAGACGTCGACTCATTCAAGGACGTGGACGACTTTGTATGCATTGGACACGTCTTGCCTGGCACGGCAGCCCGTCAAGCGTTTGAGGCCGTGGCGAACAAGTACTGGACCGAGTTCACCTTTGGTGTCGTCAACGACAGCCCGGACGCCGCTGAATCAAAGGTCGTCTGCCACAAACGCGACGACGAGAGTGTCCACACTCGGTCGGCCGACGACGGGCTGGAAGCGTGGGTCATCGAGGCCTCAAGGCCCGTCATCGCAGAGCTCACGTGCTCAAACCACCAACGATTCCTCGAGGTAAACAACCCCTCCTCCCCCCTTCCACAATCCTGACAAGCACCGCGTCGGCTGACTGCCAAACCTAGCGCGGCTGGCCAATGGTCTACATCTTTTCACCGTCGCCCCAAGCCCGCGCCTCCATCCGCGGCGACCTCCACGCCTTTGCAAAGAAACAGTACTCGTCTCTGACGACCGTGACCGTCGACCCGACCTACTTCCCGGACCTCCCGGCCAAGCTGGGCCTCAACCCTTCCGAGGACGGCTACCCCGCCGGCGCGGTGCACCAGCTGTCGAACGGGCGAATTTACCCGTACCCCAAGGGAAAGGCACTCACGCCGCGCGAGCTGCAAGGGTGGGGGCTGGACGTGTGGCAGGGACGGGTCAAGCCCTGGACGCCGCCTGGCCAGAAGCCGGCCGAGGACGTCGGAGGTGGTAACTTGCGAATCGTGGGGTCGCACAACCTCAAGATCAAGAACATCCCGGGACTGAAAATCAAGATTGGGGGACGGGAGCGGGACGAGCTTTAGCCTCTTTGGGATCGGGCATGTAAGGCTGGATGAAAGGAGTCTGGCGAGACTCTATTACTCTATAATTATGCAGAAACTGCGTCTACTACTACCCGAGTTGCGTGACGCCTGTCGCGGCCCCGAAAATACTTCGTTCAACGCAAAAATATATATATAATCAAATAAAAACTCCATGCAAATGCTAGACCGCATGCCGTGACACGTGCCTCTCCGGGTATCATCTATACTATCCCATCCTACTTTTTTTTCTTCTTCAAGATCGTAATTACTGAAAATGTGTTCTGCAAACTTTAGGCCTGCGCTTTGCTGATGGCCGAGTCGTCGCGGAGCTCGCCCTTCACGGTCCGCTCGTCATCCGACAGCACCCCAGAATTGTTGGCGGGCCCGGCATGCGCGTGCTCGTTCTTCTCCTCCTCGGCCATGGCGTCGTCTTCGGTGACCTCCTCGTTCGTCTTGCGCATGCGCTCCACGACGGCGGCGGCCTCGGCGGCGAAGGCGCACCTGCTCCGAATCACGTGGCCGTATTTGTAGAAGAGGAATGGGAAGGGCAGGCAGGCGAGGGCGAGGAAGGCCGGGACGGACGAGGCCCAGTGGATGCCGAGGTTCTCGTACATTTGCGTGGTGAAGAGCGGGAAGGCGGCGCCGAAGAGGGAGCGCATAACGGAGTTGGCGGCGAGGACGCTAGCGGCGTAAATGACGTACGAGTCGATGAGGTAGTTCATCAGGCTGAGGAAGACGAGGACCAGGCCGGCGGCGAAGAAGCCCGAGGCGATGATGGAGACGATCCAGTGGATCTCGGGACCGTTGGTCCAGGCGAACCAGAAGAGACCGATGGGCAGGAGGCAGGCGCCGATCATGGAGGGAGGAAGGCGGGCCTCTGGAGGGGCGAAGCCACCGTGGGCGGCAACGACCTTAATGTAGCGGCGGTTTTCGAACGCGGTGTAGATGACGGCGAAGATCATGCCGACGGCGACGCCCAGGAAAGCCAGGCCGCCGACACCGGGGGACCAGCCGCGGCCGCGCTGGAAGACGATGGGGAAGGCGGCGAAGAGCATGTAGAGGGTGCCGTAGATGATGGCCATGTAGATAGCCGTCAGGAGGACGATTGGCTCCTTGAAAAGGAGGATCCAGGGGCGGGAGAGGGCGACCTTGAACTGCTGGGCGACGGTCTTGCGCGGCTGATGGGCCTCGTACTTGGAGATGTACGACTTGCCGGTGACCTTGGAGAGCTTCTCGGCGCGGCGACGGAGGAGGACGGGGGCGTAGGTCTCGGGGACTGTCAGGCCGACGATGATGAGGATGGTGCCGGTGAAGATGGCCATCAGGCCTTCGATCCAGCGCCAGCCCTCGGCAACACCGAGGAAGCCACCGACGATGGGACCTAAGACGTGTTAGTGGTGGGAGGGGATATGTGTGGCGCAAGCGGGAGCAGACATGCCGATGGAGGGACCCAGGAAGGGGGCAGCAGCGAAGATGGCCGTGGCCAAGCCGCGCTCGCTGGCGTTGAACATGTCGGCGATGACGCCGCCGGCGTTGGTCAGGGGTGAGGCACCGAACGTGCCGGCGAAGAAGCGGAGGATGATGAGGGTATGGATGTTCTGGGCTCCGGCGCCGCCGGCGTTGAAGGCCGTCAGGGCGATGTACGTCCCGATGAACAAGTACTGGCGCCCGTAGAGCTCGGACAGGGGAGCCCACATCAGGGGGCCGACGGCGAAACCCACGACGAACAAAGACACGCCCAGGATGCCGATCTCGGTGGACGCGCCAAAGTCGCGGATGATCTCAGCGATGCCGCCAGAGTAGGCCGTGCTCACAAAGGCGACGGCCAGGGTGGCGATGGCCTGCTCGATGGTGATGGTCCACTTCTTCCACTTGGGGAAGGTCTGGGGGTTGTGGGCGTCCTCGGGGAGGAAATCGACGACGTAGGGCGCATCGTGGGTGCCGTCGCCGGGGTACTTGCGCTCGAGGACGGCCTCTGTGACGCCGGCCTGGTCGAAGAGGAGGTGGAAGTAGTTGGCCTTGTTGACGGGCTTCTGGGCCTCGACGTCGGCCTCAGTCGCCGTGATGGAGGACGACGACGAGGAACGCGGCGCTGACGCCATTGTGAAGGGACTCGAGGGCAGGTAGGGGGTATGGAGCTCTAGGTATCCTCGCGGGGCGTGGCACAAGGGGGGGGAAGGGGGGGATCTAATATGCTTCCGAGTTTATTCTGTTGACGTGCTTGGTGATCGTCGAGTGCAACGTTTAAGGTGTTCAAGGTGAACAGCAAGAGATTCTAGGGCGAGGTCAAATCCCGGGGAACAGGGACGACGGGTTGTCCTATATACTACGTAACCCCGGGCATGGTCGCAGTATGCATTTCTAATGCGATTTCCATCCCCTTCGCCGGTGCCCGTATCAGACCCCCATCGCCGACCCAGCGGCAAGGGGTGTGACGCTCCACAGGTGCATACTCGCCCGGACGGTTGGTTTCCGCGTGCACAAATCCATGACCAAATGACACAGAATCTGCCTGTTCGTCCCGGGGACAACAGCGGACGATGGTTATCTCCGAGTCTGGCGTCAGGCTAAAGGCGATGCGTCGCAGGCGGGTCCGTAAGCAATCCGTCCGTGTGCGTGTCCCAGGCTAGGGGGTTGCTTCGGCGTGTGTGCTGACGGGGCGGGATTGGGTGACATTGAATCAAACGGGATTGGAGCCATGCTTTGTCGAGGTGCGATGGCAGGTGTCGGGGAGCATGGACGAACGCATGGTATGGAAGTGGATCCCGGATCCACGCATATTTTTTCTTCTTCTTCTTCCTTACCCTTTTGCCTCAGGTACGTACCCATGCATGCTTAGCGGAATGACGTACTTCGGTACCGCGCTACCTTCCTTACCTAAGGAACCTGGGTACCGAAGTAGCTACCCTCCAAACTCTGGCTCTCAAGGGCTGGCGGCTCAATTTTGGTGGGTCCTTGGCCGGCATGTCGGTGGACCTCACCTCCGTGCCGAGGTGCAGGTGTCCAACTCCGACGGATTTCAGTGCACATTCTCCACCCGCTCTCATCTCCTTTTTCTTTCCTTACAAAGCCACCAACACACTAGTGCAACATTTGGGACGACCGTCCGTGTTTTGCTGCGATCCATTCCCTGCCAACACACAAACACGCTCGCAGTCGGGTCCTGCGAGGACACCGGCCCTAATATATTTGCGTCAGCAGTGGCTAGGAATGTCACCCCTGTTGGGCCCCCCGACACGCGAGGCAGCACACATGCATAACAAGGACTGGGGAGTCCGTGGGCTGGGTATTGAGGGCTTATCGTCTGTTGGGACTTTGGGACCTCCCAGATCTGGACGAAGGGGTGCGTGCCACCTCCCACCGAACGATAAGGAGCCTCAATGAACCAACGAACCGCTGACTGCGCCGTCCGACACGTCAGTTTGCGTATCATACGAAAGCGTGTTGCGCCGGCCGAGATACCCACAACAACTCGGTCTTTGGCCGACCCGCCCTTTAGCCTGAAGCGCCAGCCTGTGCAATCGCCCTTCGGACCCGGTCCGCCGGGGCCGAGTGTCTGGAGATCGCCTTGCTTGGCTGTGTCGCCTGGGAGGACCCCTGTATGGGTTAACTGGCTTCTCGAGCCGTTGGCCCCTTGGGAAAATCTGCATAAGTGCTAGATTGCCACGGCGGCTTTTTTTTTTGTTTCTTTTTTTTTTTTTTTGCCTTGGCTGAGGGTCGTCAAATCCGGATCGCGAAAAGAGCATGCGAGAATCCCATTCGACGACGGAGCGACCGTTGCCGCTTATTACACAACGAGCCCCGTCGTGGATCCACGCTGGCTTATCGAGCCTCGGAACATGGGACTGAGCGGGCTGCAAATCACCGAAGCCACCTCGGCGGACCTCGGCTGTCGGCGCGCCTCTCCTGGACCTGAGAAGTGGAATAAAATGAAAATAAACTTGGATTTCCAATGCCACCCTGCCCAACCCATGCAATTGGTCCCGCTGTCCGCTGAGGCTAAACGACGATCGATGAAGGAAAAAATCGACACGTTCTAGAACCAGAACAACATGGCCCGTCCGCTCAACCACCGTCCGTCCCCCCTCCCCCACGAGACCCGAGGCCCGTGTCCGTCAGTCTCGTCCCCTCCGCACATCTGCCAGGCGTATGCCGCCGCGGGCCTTGAAGTGCCTCATAAAATCCGAGCCGGGCCCCGCCGCACGGCATCTACTGTCCGCCAAGACCAGCCCCTCGGCGAACTTTGTCGTCTCCTGCAGGCTCGCCCCGAATAGCTTCATCAGCTCCGGCCACGCATCGAAGTGCTCCGCCGAGTCGACCTTGATCTCGACCAGGCGGAGCTGGCTGCCGGTCGAGATGATGGGCAGCAGGTGCAGCAGCAGAGACGCCTTGAGGTCCTGTCTCTCCTTTTCGAGGAGGTCTGTCGTCGTCAGCGGCGTTCACCCGGGGCGGACGTTGTACTCACAGCACATGCGCAGCGCGAACTCAATGTCGATGACGTCCTCGGCGTCCACGAGCTGAATGTACGGCATCGCGTGGTTCCATACCAACATGCGCGTAATCTTTTCAAACGACCTGGCCTCGTTGAGCAGCCCAGCCGCCAGGCCCAGCCGCCACAGGTCCCCCACGGTCAGGCGGTCGATCGACGGCTCGTGGTAGCGCAGCATGGTCTGCGACGCGTACTTTAGCGCATCGACGAGGTCGTACTTATCGGCGATGACGGCGACCTCCAGGATCGAGTCGGCCGCCGCCATCTGGCACACGCGCGCGTTCTGGTGGTGCAGGATGTTGAGGATCAGCTCCATGATCTCGGGGTCCTCGTCGGGGAGGCTGATCTTGACGGGCTCCGACCTGCGGTCCAGCAGCTTCTGGCCCTCGGAGAAGCGCGGCCCTAGCATCGCTCCAAACACCCGCGACGCCCGCTTGAGGACGACCGAGTCCGCGCGCAGCTCCGTCGTCTCCTCTCCGACCCCGACGACGAGCACCACGTCGCCGTCCGGCACCACGGGCACCCCGTTGTACTTGCGCGCCCACATGCGCGCCGCGAAGCTCGCCGGCGACCGCACCTCAAAGAACCTTTCCGGCGCCGCCGCTGCTGCCGCCGCTGCCGCTGCCGTCGCCGGCTTGTCGATTGCCATGTGTTTGCCCATAAGATGGTCCATTTTCGACTGATGTGATGACTTGGCGATGAAGGACCGCAGACTGGGGGGGGGGAGAAGATGGAGGGGGAAAAAAACCTGCTTCCGAATTGGAGTCGTGTTTCCTTCCATTGCCAAGGTTTAGCCTTTTCCCTCAAACTAAGATTCTCCCCTCCTCGAGCAGAGTCAGGTCTGCTGTCGGTGCCAGGAACACCCAGGCCCCTCGAGCTCGGATGAGACGCCTGGCGCAAGCAAGCCGTCCTGGTGGTGTTCTGCCCGACTCAGCCCATCGTGAGGAGTCGACGTGATGGCGCCTGGGTCAAAGCTTCATTTGGCGATTGAGCCTGGAGCTTGGCCGGGTATCCCCGACGGGGCACCGCGGACGGGCGTACAGAGTGTTTGCCTCCCGACGCCAGCCTTGTTAGGCCGGCTGAAACTTCTACTATCGCTTCGACCCTGCCGTTCATTGGGGCCTCCCCACGCTTCCGTTTCGAGGGTCTTCGGCACCCGTCCGGCCTCGTTGCGGCTGCTTCTCTGTGGCCCTCACAGGGCGGCGCGGTGGTGGTTCGAGCTCGTCCGGAGGGTGGACCCCAACTCGGAAGGATGTTTCACGTGTTTGGCGGTGACGTTATTCCTCTCTGATTTCTCCCCGCCGTGACAAAAAGTCAATTCCGACCTGTTCCCCCGGGCGTCGCAGCGGCGCTGGCCACTGGTCGTCCCATGATGGTGGAGGTCGGACGATACTGGGTACGGTGAATCTGATATCTGATGTGGACGCGACGGCTTCGCTGGGAGGAACAACGACTTCCGCTGGTGACAGGCCTTGTAGCTGGTGGAAATAAAGGAAGGAAGGAAGGAATAAAGAAAGAAAAATGAAGCAGTAAAAGTTCGGCATTCGAGCTTGCGAGGTTCGAATCCTAGGAAGATTGACATAGGCGCCTATCTGCCTCTGCTCTAGGGGCACTCATGGATCCTTGGTCCTGTCCCAGCCTTTTATCAGTCTTCATGGCGGCCGAGCTGATGTGCTTCCAGTCGGCTCATTTCTTCGAGGTTTTCCCAACAGCGGACTGTTTACTCAACATCTTTAACTTGATGTAAGGGGTCGTGCTCCCCTCATCTGCGCGTCTTTCTGGACGATGTCCCTCTTCGCAACCCTCAGGGGTACCCGCGCCAGGCCCGATGGACTGTTTTGTGACATATCCAGTCGTTTTTGACTACTTGTATGCTTGGTCTTGTTTATACGCCTCCCAGGACCAAGCAAATCTAGCTGTACCATCGGTTCCTCTGTTGGAAGAGGGCAGGGTATCCTGGTTATCAGTACGTGATGTACGATCCCCTTCAGACGCCAAAAGCTCCAATATTCAATGCTAACCCAGAGGCCGAGGTTGACCCGTGCCAGGCCCCATCATCGGCGGCTTCATAGCCACCCGCACGACCTGGCGCCGGAAGTTCTGGTCCACGTCCCTCTTTCCAGGCCGTCATGATCTTCGTCCGTTCTTCAGCTTCCTCGAGTCCTGCGCCCCCCTAATCCTGCTGCGCCGCTGCGCGGCATGCCTCCGCGGGAAGACCGGAGAGACGTCGTGCTACACGGCAAGCGAGCGGCTTGATACCGGCAGGCCCGCGCCGGCCGGCGTGGGGTGGGCCTCGGCGAGGCTCTTTCGGCTGCTGCTGTTTCACACCATCATCCAAGTCTCGGCCGTCCTATCCGGGCTCAGCTACGGCATCATGTACGTGACTCTGTCGACGTTCTCAGACCTGTGGAAGGGACAGTACGGCCAGCCCATGGAGGTCAGCGGACTGCACTACGTTGCCTGCTCCCTGGGCAAGCTTATCGAGTAAGAGGTGGGCGGTCCCCCCCCCCCCCCCCTTCCCCTCATGGACCGTTGGTGCAATCGTCGGCAGCAGCCTACGCCAGAGTCCCGTGCCATGCTGATGTTTTGGGGGATCGTGGTTTCGTGGCTTGGGGTGCCTGCGTATCGTCTGGGCTGGCTCGTGAGTGACGTCGGGGGTGGTTGCTCTGATGTTCGTGATGCAGTTGAGCGGCATGCCCTGGGAGTCTCCCCCATCTCGGTCGAGTGGCTCGGCGGTGAAACCGACTGTCCGTCCTGCCGGTGACGGCGCACGTCATCGACATAGGCGGATAACACACAAGCAGCGCCATGACGGCCACCCAGTTCGTCAGGAGACTCGCGACGTTCCTGTTCCCACTGTTTGCCCCGAGCATGTATCACGCGCTGGGCTACGGGCAGGCGAACAGCGTCACGGCCCTGGCGGGCGTTATCCTCTCCGTTCCGCTTCCCGTCCTCCTCTGGAAGTGCGTAACTCACCCGAGGGCCAGGGTGGCGTCGACCTACCTACTGAAGAGACCAAGCTGCAGCTTGGAAAAAACAAACGTTTGACCGGGATCTGTGGCATCTACATGGGGTCGAGGAGGACCGGTCATTGTTGGCGGCTCGAGGATTGGCCAATGGCCCGTAATTAGTCCCAGGGTACGGATAGCAGTGCAGCAAACAACAAGCGCATCCTTGCCTAGGAGGAGCACCCGAATTTGCCTGCCGAGGATTGTTTCTACCATAAAACGTTGGCTATACCTTCTGATTCCGGCTTCAGTCCGAATTGGTCGCCTGCGACGCAAAACAAGGAATCGGCCACGGCGATCCGTCCGGTGTCGCACCAGGAAGCGATCAACATCACGCATTTTCGTATTAAAGGTGTGTGTGGCAGGCACAGCCACAAGAGGCGTGGCCACACACGTAGACTGCCAATCAAAATGCCAGGCACATATGGAGCCCAAGCGAGGACGACTCTGTAGAAACCGCCTTCCTACCTTTGGTTGCTAATCATCTGACAGCCGCAGTAGAGGCAGCCCACGATCTCGTTTTCTCCTCGGACTTTACTAACTGCCGGACGCCTGCTAGGGGGGAAACCCTGACCATCTCGACCTCAACGGAGGTACAGTGTGCAATGTGGACATCCAGAGTCGCGGAACGGCACGAGTCTGGTATGAACAACAAGGGACTGCACATTCCTGGGTCGAATATATGATGTTCGACGTCCCGTCATTCATCATCACGGCTCTACGTCACATGCTCCATCTCATACGAGACACTCTACCTGTTAACCTCGACGGCGGGTGTCCTAGGGAGTCGACATGAAGCAACATACACGCGACCGAGCCCTTGGGCGCTGGCATCTGCATACGTGCAGCGCCCCCCCCAAACATGAGACCAAAAAGATAAGAATTTGAAGGAAAGATTGGACGACGAAGATCTCCCGGAGGAGCTCACGGTTTTACCTCGAGACGTCGCTGGCGCAGGCTGACCCGATGACCACTGTCTTGGAAAAACTTTGCCAACGGCACTGCGGCTCCTTGCATATGCAAGCGCTCGAGTACTCTTCCTGAGGGTTCAATACCGATAGCTGCAATTGGCCGCCGTTTCGAAACAAAGGCATGAACGGTTGCCGCAGTGCTTGCCGGGCTTTTTCACACGGCGCTGTGCGTTTAGATGGAAAGGCAGGAATTGTTTGTAGGGAAGCGTGTAAGGCTGGAGTCTGTGGATGAGGCGGGTCGAGGGTACGTCCCCAGCCCTCGCCGGTTTTGGTTTTGCAGCCGGGTACAAGTTGTGACCAATATGGAAAATGGACTCGGTTGGTCGCAGGCTGAACTGCCACAAAGTATTCCCGACAAGGGCATCGGATGAACTGTTGCCCCCCCCCCCCCCCCCCCTCCCTCCCCCCGGCCCTTATCAACACAAACTTGTCCATTCTACGTGTTGGATTGGAAGTGGGCGTGGGCCCATTGGCCGAAATTCGAAAGAGTGCTGTGAGCGATAAGCAGGACAATCCGGGTGCCAAGGGATGAGAGGTGGCTCAAGCATGACTGGCAAAGGAGAGAATGAGCCAGTCGCCCAGGTTACTGGTTCCGCCCAACCCAACCTCGGGCAAAGTATGGTTGAGATGTGTGATCTGCTCTCCGCGCCTCCCTCTCTGGGCCGCAGGCGCACTGTGACAGGACCGTCGTCTCGGGCGCTAGGAGAAATGGCTGCAGATCGAGCCTTCCGCGGCGATGCACCTACACGCGGCTTTACTCGTTCCATCAAGCTCATAGGCCTCCAGCCTAGAATAGCAGACCAATCGCCGTAAGAGACGGGTGCGGGGTTTGGGTGGTTGGGTGGGCAAAGATTATGCCCTCACTGCGGTGCCTAGGTGTTGGAAGGGTTGGTTCCCCGCGATCCGAGCTCGCGAGCTGTCACACACCACCGGCTATTTCATGATGCGTAAATGGCGACATTCGGCGGAATGCGGCGAACTATAAGTAAATGCCATGTGGTTTAAAAAGACTTGTTTTCTACTATGAAGTGTTATGCTATAAGGTGCTCCCAAATACTGCCTTGTGTGTGCATCTTGGAGTGAGGTTGAGATTCCTAAGGGAGACGGACAGAACAGCCTACACCACTTATAGTATCTCCTGGCCGTAGATTTCTCGTACAGCAATCCTGCAACGCATCTGACTGTGCTGTCGCTATATCACCCCCGCCCCCCCCCCCCCCCCGTCGGTAAGCGTGAGGTTGAGCTGCAGACAACAAGTTCTAGTAGTCCCTGTCGTTGTTGTCCCGTTGTTATCCACAAGGCATGCGCATTTTTCAGCCACTGCCATGTTTACACTCTGTAAAAGCCAGAGGCTAAGAAGGTTGAAAATTCTCATTGTTGTGTAGGTTGGATCTAATAGAGGTGAAAGCTAAATTCCGATACCTTTTGGGCTTCCCAGTGAAAACTTACTTGGATAAAGTTCTAAAGACAAGAATTCTATAGTGAGATTGAACTGGAAGTTTTAGCATGTACAAATCAAGCTGTGTATGCCTCTGTATAGTATTTAGAGATGTCGAACTTAGCATATGTATACCTCTTAAGAACAGAAGAAACCCCTATTATAGAGTGGAGTCTCTAAGGGGTTACTGCTTTGCTAGGCTGGTCTATACTACACGTAGAGTAGCATCTCTAACATCTAAAGGTCTTGTCTATCTGAGAAAAGTTACTTTCATGTTACTAAATACAGTTTTCTAGATTATGGAAAAGAACTGCCGCCTGAGATGTAGTTAGGCTCTACTGTTGCAGAAGATCCTAGTTCTATAACGTACGTGACGATCAATATCTGTATGAAACACTCGGGTGAGTGGCTCTCTTAGTACATCCACTCAATCAGCCAGCGTCGGCCTGGCTGTAAAGTGGGGGGTTCCCTTCCCTTTCCGTTTTTTGAGAGAAGACAAGGTCCATCCTGAGCAGTTAACTCTAGTCTCTACCTATTAGTTAATATACTATGTATATTTGGGTTTACTTGGCCTTTGTGAAGAAGTGATAACATAAGATTACGTAATTTGCCCTTTGAAAAACAGGCTGTAGTTTCTAAAACCTGTGTGCCGGGGTCAACACTAGTTTCAGTAAGAAACCCAACTAGATTGCAATGTACGTAGCAAGCATAGGTCGACCCGCACCTCGGTGCTGATGAGTCTGACCTGTTGCGGTCCTGCTTGCGGCAGAGGGCATGCTTGCGAAGGGCGGTGATTGGCGGCACAGCCGGTGATTCCGCCATTGTGAGAAGAGTGATGCGTTGGCAGCAAGGTCTCCTTGTGCCTGAGCCGGACCCGACAAACTGTCACCGGGCGGAGCGGAGGTGAGATGCGGAAATGATTGTGACCATGGTCACGGCAATAGGTCGTGGTTTAAGAGGCATATCGGAGCCAGGTAGCTCGGCGTCGTATAGGACGAGGGGCATCGCGTTGTTTGCGAGATGATGCGGTGTGTCGAGGCCTTATCAGACGCCGAAGCCGTGGCCTAGGCAGGGAAACGAGTTCCAAAAGTTACCTTTGTGCTGGGACACCCATCGTAAGGTATTGCATGCGTTGGTAGCAGCTCGACCGGACGGCACGCGGTGGCCGTCCATCGCTCGCCATGTGTCCCCCACAGGCGCCGGGTGCTCGCCCGACCGAGTGCGGCTCGAGACACTGCTCCGTCGTGCCGACCGTGGCCATGTGAGCATCGGAGAACCGAAGCTGCGGCTTCGTCCACCGGCGCACACCGCATGGTGGACCGAGCGTAGCTTTCAGAGCTAAACTCCCTATCCGTACTGCGTTATGTACTGGTAGGTAGGTGGCTACTGTACATTGGCGGGATGACGGACCCGCCGTCTAGCTCATTGTCGGCGGGAGGAACCCCTGCCAACGTCAACGTGAACACAATCACCAACAACAAAGAACCAACAAAAGTGGAGGAGGCGGGTCGACGACTCGACGGCAAGGACACGGACGCCGTGTGATGGTCCATGGAAGACGAGGAGAGGGCGAGGTGGTCATGGAGGTGGATGGATACTTAGTAGGCACCCACAGGGCCCCTTGTAAGCTGTATCCATAAACAAGTCCGCCATGGAACGATTTGTCTTCCCTCCGGAGCCCCCTGTCTCTCTGCCCAAGCTAGCGGCCCGTCAGCTGGCGACCAGCTACCAGGGTACAGGTTTCAAATTGTGTTTGGGAGGACTTCCAGCCTCGTGACTCGGTGTCCTTCTTGTTGTTGGCTTGGCCCTCGCTTGTAGGTATGAATAGAGAATTGCCATCACATACCCATTGTGTCTGCCCATCGCTGTCCGGGATCGACAAGTTCGAACACTAGGAACAGCCCTGCAGGCACCACGTGTGGTGGTGTACCTCGACGACAAGCAGATAGAGCACGAACCCACCGACGACCGGATGCGGAAGTGGACTGTAATGGCGCGTATGTTAGCGGCCAGAACCGCCGACTCGGTTAGCGGGCGCAGGTGGGAGATGAGCAACGGCCCTAGGATGCAGCCATGCCACTAGAGAAAGTATGGAACGCGGAGCGAACCGTCACCTATTGAATAGAGGGACAGAAGGAAGAAAAGGGGAAAAAAAAGAGGAAGAAGGAGAGGACGGGCTTTGTCTCACCAGCACCCGAGACCCCAAAGTGGCCCGACATCCAGGTACTCTAGGCCGCGGGCGCCTGAGTAGTAAATATATACTGGTACTAGTATGCACGATATGCTCAACTCCGACCCGCCGCCCATCCTGGTCGATCGATGCCCCTGTTTCCTATCGGCAACAGTAATATCGCTGACATGTAAACGAGAGTCCGGAACCAGCGTCGCATCTTGGCTGGCCCGGTCGCCCGCGGCGCCCACGCCTACGACCCAAAGCTGTAGAGCTGTAAATCAACGCCGGTCCTGGTGTGCCAACCCTGGCACCGTCATCCGTTGGACAATTTTTCACTGGCCTTGGCCGTGGCTGATTGGCCGCGCCGTTGTGAGGAGGCCCAAAAGGTACCACACGTGGAGGCACCGCTTAATAACCGTGTTATACGTATACGTACGCAATTCACTACCCTGAACAGTCTTGCAACCAAGTCTTCGCAGGCCGTTTTCGAGGTTGCAACGAGCGCCATACGTCATTCGGATGCTTGCCCCGAGTGCAAAGCTCGGTGTGCAACGACCTGACAAGCAAACGGCTCGCGGGACGTCGGGTGGTTGCTGGGGCCCGCCTCGGCGCGGAGAGGACTCGAAATGCTCCGTTGCAGGCGGCGGCAGCGTCTGCCAACCCGACAAGGCCCCGTCCCGTGATAGCAGTTCGGACGAGAGACGACGGGCGGAAACTACACTGTCTCTCACTTGGTCCAGGGTCCAGGATCCAGGCGTATCTCCCGGCTGTAGGGATAGGCGGTGCTAAAACCATGAACCCAGAAGCGATAGGCCGAGTCGGCACGGAGAAACGGCAGTCGCAACGGTCGGTGGCCGGTGTACTTGCCGCCCAGGGTGCTAGTTCGTAAGGAGTCGGTAGTCATGGGCGTCGTGTCGTAGTATGGCGATTGGTAAAGTATGAGAGATACGGCCGAGGACTGTCGAGGTACCGGCGGAAAGGGTCCAGGTATGCATGAGTACGGCGTCGAGAGGTCATTCGCCGATCGGGCAAGCAAACAGAACGGGGTATTGCCTCGATTGAGGCGGCATGTTTGCACGCGGTCTGGTGGACGTTAACAGCAGGTAGGTAGCGTTTCCGTACAGCAAAGGCAGTGGATGGACGAGGTGTGGTCGTCCGGGATGTATGTGCCTCGGATTCCTTCTAAGCTGATGGACTTCTGGATGTGTGATTGCGTGCGCCGCCGGTCTGGCAGATTTCTAGACCACCGGTGTGGTTGCAATCCTCAACTTGGGAGTCTCAGCAGTGGCAGTCGACACAATGGACGGAGCAAGGTACGATCGCCACCTCGACTCGGCGACAGTCGCTTTGTTGGTCGAAGGCAGGGTTTTGCCAGGGATTGGCGAAGCAGACCAAGGGATTGATTCGCCAGCAAGCGAACGAGGCCTGTTGCGGTCCGGAGGTGTCAGCCAGCAAGCAGCAAACAGAAGACAACGCCCTGCCCCGTCCGCGGAGGCTGAGACTGAGCCAGATGTAGAGGCTGGCGCAGTGGGAGAGTTGTCGCCGAGCTGTATTCCAGAAGCGTATCCGTAGACGCGCCTCGGTCAGAGTGATACATTCGATGCAGGTAGGGGGTGGTGGAGGGGGAGGGGGTGTGGCAAGCTGCTAGGGCCAGGATGGCGGATGGAGGAGCCCCAGTTACAATTTCCATGGTTCAACAGAGGCAGGTAGGTACCTACCTAGGCATAGTATACCTAGGCAGGTCCCTCCCTGGGCACTATACTGCGTAGATATAGACACACAATCTTTCTCGTTCGGGGGTAGTGTTGGTGCAGCAGCGTGGTGACAAGCTCCCAGCGCAATCGATGCGAAGGCATAAGTGCAACGGAAGCCGTCGTGGCCGTGGTCGCTGTCATCTGGGTCGTCCGTCGTCGCAGTAAGGTAGGTAGGTACGGATACCTAATTAGTATACGGTTTATTCCGCCAGATGGGCCGGGCGAGCGCCTCATTACCTTGGTGTACTAGTGTAGGTAGGTGGGTAGGTATCTACATAGTACTGGTAGGCAGCCCAAAGCACGAAAAACCAACCGGAGGAACAGAAAAAAAAACCCCCAAAAACCGAAGTGGTAGGCATGGCCCCTGGCGCCAATCGCCGGCCGCTATGGGTGCACCCGTGGTTTAGCGGGCCTTGGTGGGTAGCGCATCCCCACAAAGTCGACGGTACGGAAACACGTATCCGTGCTATTACTTGTATTCGAAGACGACGATGATGTGAGTTGAGTGAGGTACTACCCGTACACTATTACCTACGTATGTATACCGTCGAGCGGACTTAGGTAGCGGACATAACCAACCCCTTGTTCTTTTCAAGCGGTTGGTCCAACACGACATACGTGGTAAGCGTATTCTACCATGTTTACTAGTAGCAGGCTTAAGGCGTGCATGTGCATGGTCGTGTTGCATTACGAGGGCTCCCCCCCCCCGGCGCTCCCAGGTCCCAAAGTCGCAGTTCCGACAACACGGCCGAGAGAGCCTGATTCGCCCAGCCGCTCGACTACGCAGAAAGACTCACATGGGCAATCTGCGCGCTGATGGAGACTTGCTCTCTGTGCATGTTGCACAACGTAACCCTAAGTAACCCCATCCCATCTGCACTTGGAGAGATGACTGAGATCATGTTACTTGACTACTGTTGTTGCTGCAGCTGTTGCACCAAGGACCGAGGACCGGTTACCTCGGGCAAGACATCCGGGTACGTATCGTATCGTATCGTATCGTATCGTGCCGCATGGGATGTGCACCTTCCCACACCTCCAACCGTTCACTTCAGGCCAATCTTGTTGTTTGGCTGCTCTTTCCCTCAGCTTCTCCTCTTTTCCCCCCTTCCTTCAGGCCGTTAATCCGAAGGCGAAGCGATACGTACCGTTCCACTGAATGGACTCTTGCCCCCCTCTCTCTCTCTCTCTCTCTCTCTCTCTCTCTCTCTCTCTGCCAGATGGAAGGCTACACCAATTGCCTGCCTCGATGCCGTTCCCACCCCGTTCCCACGCACCCGTCTTCCATTTCCCCAACTAGACGGTGGCCGAGTGCGATGCGGCACCCTCCCGACTCCCCAGTTGCCCGCGTTACTGTTACTACTGTAGCAGTACGTAGTCGCCTCCTGTCTTGTCATGCCCGGATCCATGATCCTGGTCCCTGTCCTGGTCGCCGCACCCCGGTCCAAACCTCCTGGCCAAGGGTCCCAAGCCCATCCGTTTCCGCGCCCTCTCTCGTCCTCTCCTACATAGTAGTAGCTCCTCCGGTCTTCATCGTGGGTACCTGCCATACTACAAAGTCGCCTCCTGCCACTGGATGGTTCATCCAGACCTCCACGTCGGTGGTCATTCAGTCGTTTGGGCCATGACACTTTGAGAGAAGAACAGTAACTGTCAACCAGCCCGTCACGCCTCAATCACTTGTTTTTCGTTCTGCTCGCTCCAGCCGCCCCTGTCTGCGTGGTGTTGAATCTCTCCTGGGGCCCCCGTTCTCTCCTCTCTTCGCTTACCACCCTTCCCTTCGCGCGTCCAACAACTAAGTAGTCCACAAAGTCCAGAAAATACCCAAAGCCCCAATTTCTTTCCCCCATCCATCACTTTGTCCGACGTGGGGCCCGATCCTAGTCTCCCCTCGACAGGACAAGACAAGCCAACAACACTGCACCTGGTGTGTTCTGCGGATGCCGCGTGCTGATTGATGCTGCCCGGTCCTGATCCTCGCTCGCCCTCGCCCTTTCCCTCTCCCCCCCCCATCGGCCAAACGAGCAACCTACCGCCGTACGGGCTGAGTGAACAGGGAGTCCAGTCCCCAGCGCGAACACTCCTTTGGCGCCGCAAATCGTCTTTAGAATTGCGTATCGGCCCTGCCCCGATTGTCCGTAGCTTCATATACATACGTGACATAACCCCCGCCGCCCACCATCGCCTTACCATTTTCTCCCCTTTACCACCCACATAACCGTGCTTCGCCTCCTCGCCGCCGCCGCACGCCCTCCGACACTGCCTGCCTGGTCTGCCTCTCGCTCCCTCGCAGTCACAACACTTCTCCTGCATGCAAGGCAACGCCAGTCCGTCCGCTCGTCCTCTGTTCGTCCCTCCCGGGTTTTGGGTGCCGCCATCAAAGGCTAAACTCGCTGGCCAAACCCTCAACAGGGATCTTCCCAGCTCGACTCTCATCAACTTCATCCTGTACGTGTTTGCCCGTTACCGGTAACGAGTAGACCGTCACCCAACTACCCGCCTCGACTCTTGGCCACGATATTGAGGTGGAATAGAAAGCAAGGAAAAAGGGAACCAGCTGTCCCCGACCTGTTCTCTTACGAAACTTTTGCCCATCTTCGCCTGCCAATACGCGAGGAGCCATCCGGCGAGACCCAGACAAAAGAGCACCTCCCTGCTATCGCCCGTTCATCGCCAGCATCCTTCTCCCTCTCTGCGACTCGCCTGGTCTTCCTCCATCTTTGAGCCTCCGCCTGAGCTCCCAATGGCCGTGGTCTGACCTGCATCCGCCATTTGACGCCGTTTGTCCATTTTCCAACCACATCAGACCATCTGAGCCCGCTATTCCTCGCCCTGCCACGCACGCCGATCGTAGTGAGCGCATCCAGAGCAAAGGTTTCTTTTCCCACGCTTCACTCGTCCAAGGACTGAGTACGGATCTGAGACATCCCCGCCCGCTGGTGAGTCTGCTCTGAGCGCCACATCTCGAGCAGAGAACGTGGATTTGTCGCCTTGCGCCCCGAACGGGCGTCGGTGCTAACAAGGGGTCCTCACTCTTAGTAGCATCCCGTCGTCATCTTCACCTTTCCATGTCCTTTCACCCACCAGAACCTTCCCCTCGTCAATACACCGGCTACCGGGTGGGAACAGACACCATGGCGCAGAGACCTCCCTCGTGGGCTCCTTCGCCGTCGTACGGCTCGCCTAGGCCCGAAGGCAGTTACGCCTACGAGCCTGAGCCTGCGCGGCTCCCGCATCAAATGACCATGAACTCGCAGCCCAGGCTGGTCATGCACGAACACCAGCCCGATCATCACCAGACCGATTATCACCAACCCGAGTACCAACAGACACAATACTACCGCCAGGACTATCACCACCAGCACCGCCACCACGAATACTACCAACCGCCTTCACCAGTCTACCACCAACCGCCGCCGCAGTACCACCATTACCAACCGCCTCCGCAACAACCCCCGCAGCTCTCAGACCCGTACAGGTCGGCGCCCATGCCCCGGTATCCCCAGGAATTGCCGACGTCAGCCTCGGCCGGTGAACCCTATGACGAGTACCAAGCGGCGAGAGAAGCCCACTTCCTCAAGCGTAACCAGCCTCCGCAAATGCCACCAACGCCGGAGGTGTCGCAGGCCGCGCCGCGCGTGCTGAATGACACGTATCAGGGAAAGGTCACCATCCCCTTCACGCCGCCGAGCCTGAGAATCCCAGCGCAGCGATGCGGTTCCGCTGTGTCGACTGCCGGAGCGGCATGGAGCGCCACCAGCCAGCCGGACAGGCTCAAGATTGAGGATCTCCTGAGCGCCGGAGGTCTTGACATGAAGTCGGTTCAGCGCGCCCCGGAGCCGGACGTCAAGGTGGTGGAGAACGAGTACGAGATATTATTCCGCCAGCAGCCCAGGGCGGCGCGGTGCTGCGGCTACGGCGAACGAGACCGCAGGGTGATTGACCCGCCGCCCATCGTCCAGCTGAAAATCAACAACCCCGATCTCACGCCCGAGGAGCTGTACAAAAAGATCCACCACCCGGCCTACGTTGTTCACTGCAGCATCTGGAACGCGGAAGGAACTAGCGAGTGCACCAACATGGCGGAAGAAACCCCGAGGCCTGGCAAGCGCATCATGGGCTCGCTCGTGTCGTCGCCCTTTGTGGGACAGGACGAGAACGGCGAGGAGGGCTGTTTCTTCTGCTTCCCCGACATGTCGGTCCGCACAGCGGGCCCCTACCGCCTTAGGTTCGTCCTGGTCGTCGTCGATGCCGCGCACCGGTCGTTGCGAGCGCCTATCAGATCCTCCGTCCTAAGTGACGTATTCACCGTCTACAGCGCCAAGGACTTCCCGGGCATGCAGGCCAGCACGCCTCTCACCAAGCGCCTCAAGGAGCAGGGATGTCTCATCTCCATCAAGAAAGGCAACGAAAAATCGGGCGGGAAGAACGCGCGCCGGCAGCAGGACGAGAGCGAAGAAGAAGAGGACGAGGAGGAGGAGGGCGAAACGTCGGCCAAGCGCAAGAAGACACGGAAGCAGAAGTGAATCAACGACATTGGTGGAGACCGGCAAGCGGTAGACGGAGCATATTGTCATACGGCGTTGGTGGAGATGGTCAAAATCGGCGAATATACGGCGGCGATGGTTTTGTTTCGGTCGGGCTGCTCTTTACAATGCAGGCGTGCAAGAGTGAGTGCGCAGTGCTTCATATTCGACGCCCTCCTGGGGGGCGCACCCCGTCACGGCTTCGAAGCGAGGGGCTCTCCGCGACCAAAGGTCTTCTTCGTGTCTATTTCTTTTTGTTCGCATAGTTTCTTTTCCCCCGCGGGGCTTCCTTTCTTCTCTTCTACAGTTTACTGCTCGCCATTTCTTCGTATCTATATATACCCTTTGTGGAACTTTTACGGATTACGAGCATGGAGAAAAAGAGCCTGACGGACGTTTGACTCTTGAGACTCAGCTGCATCATTGGAGGAGGGAGGAGGGTACACGATTAGCCAGAAGCGTCTTGTCTTGTTCTCCCCAAGCACGTACAGAGTTTGCCGTTACCCCCTCGCTGGGCACAAGATGAAGACAATGATATCCGGGGCGCGCCTTATCTCTGACATGAATACACGTGTCTGGTGCTAGGGAGAAACCTGGCAACGCCGCTAACCGCAGCGGGCAGGCAAGGGAGGTCGTGGTCCGCTTCGGGGTGTTGACTTAGACATGACCCCATTCTCGCGTCTCGGGCGTCGCTGGCGCCGCCGATCCCTATCCGGCGGCCGGGTTGTCGTCGTACCCCAAAGTACTCTTCGGCACGTGAGGGTACGCCCATGGCTTACGGCCCGAGATGGGGACGTCGCCGGCCGGGGTTGGTGAGGAAGCCCCCGAAAGTATGCGTAATTATGTATGTCTCTGTAGGTTGACTGCAATCGTATCCCGTCGTCCAAAGGGGGCCCCCGGAGGCTCCCTAGCCAGTCGGACGTTCGGCAGCACCGCGAGTCAGAGCACCTGGGACTTGGTCCGTGGGGCGTCGCGATTCGGTAGCCGCCCACCCGCTAACCTTTCGGGTATGTAGGACGGGTGGGCGGATCGTACGACGACTTCCCGTTTGACGGCGCGCGCGCGGACCCGACCCCGGACTTTTGAAATTGGAAACAAAAACGGCTGGCGACCCTCCCCCGTCACCCAGTCGCGTTGCGGAGTCGTTGACATCATTGACTCTGCGCCAAATTCTCGCATGCTCCCTGCTAATTACTTCACAGCTTGCTGCCCCAGTCGGTATATTGTTGATCTCCAGAATTCGCCCACTCATCGTGATTTGTGACACTCTGCGTCACGCGCCAGCATCTCTCGCACCTCACCACGATGGCCGCCGGACCGCGAGTCATTTACTGGTTCCGGACCGACCTCCGCCTGCACGACTCACCCGCCCTTGCGGCTGCCCTCGCCCTTGATCCGTCCGTCCTCTGGCCCATTTTTACCTGGGATCCGCACTATGTCTATCGCGCCCGCGGGGGTCTGAACCGGTGGCAGTTTCTGTACGTCTCCCGGCGGGCCGGACGCCTCCCAAGCTTACTAGAGCGCACAGACTCGATTGCCAAAATGACCTGTCGGAGAGCATCACCAAGCTGAACCCCCGGTCCAAGCTGTTCGTCCTGCGCGAGGGCCCGCAGACGCTGTTCCCCAAGCTCTTCAAGGCGTGGAAGGTGACGCACCTGGTGTTCGAAAAGGACACGGACGCGTACGCGCGCGAGAGGGACGAGGTCGTCATGAGGGCCGCCAGGGAGGCCGGTGTCGAGGTCATCGTCAAGAGCGGGCGGACGCTGTGGGACAGCGACGCTGTTGTCGCCAAGCACGGCGGCAAGCCAACCATGTCCATATCGCAGCTGCAGGCGGCCGGCGCCAAGGTCGGACCCATCGCGAAGCCAATCCCCGCTCCACGGAGGCTGCCGGACCCCGGCGAGATGCCGGTGGACTTTGGGCAGACGCCACCCGAGACAAGGCCCGACTTCAACGCGGAGCAGCGTACGGAGGGGGACGCGGCCTACACCAAGATTGCGGGTCCCGACGGGGACTTTGCGATTGAGACGATGGAAGAACTGGGTTTCCCGCCGGCTAGCACGCCGCACAGGGGTGGAGAGACGCGAGCGCTCGCGATGCTCGAGGAGATGCTGGCGGACAAGAAGTACACGGCCACGTTTGAGAAGCCAAAGACGAGCCCCGCGGCGTTCGAGCCGCAGTCGACGACCTTCATGTCACCTTTCCTGCACTTCGGGGCGCTGTCGATACGCGAGTTCTACTGGAGAGTGCAGGGCGTCGTGTCGGCGTACGGCAAGGGAGCGTCAAAAGTGCCAGAGAGCCTGACAGGACAGCTGCTGTTCCGTGACATGTACTTTGCGGCGCACGCTGCGTTGGGCTACAAGTTTACACAGACGACCAACAACCCCTACTGCCGCTTCATCCCGTGGCACCTGCCGTCCAAGATCGACGCGAAGACGGGCCTCGTCACCGGCGAGTACCATGTCGACTCGGCACAGGCGGACGAGTGGTTCAGGCGGTGGAAGTACGGGATGACGGGGTTTCCGTGGATCGACGCGCTGATGCGCCAGCTGCGCGAGGAGGGCTGGATCCACCACTTGGGCCGCCACTCGGTCGCCTGCTTCCTAACGCGTGGAGGAGCGTATGTGAGCTGGGAGAGAGGAGCGGAGGTCTTTGAGGAGTGGCTGCTCGACCACGAGCCTGCGTGCAACGCAGGGAACTGGCAGTGGCTCAGCTGTACAGCCTTTTTCTCGCAGTACTTTCGCTGCTACAGCCCCGTCTCGTTCGGGCAGAAGTGGGATAAACAGGGAGCCTTTGTGCGGCGCTGGGTACCGGAGCTGAAGGACCTGAATGCAAAGTACATCTACGAGCCATGGAAGGCTCCGCTGCCAGACCAGAAGAAGGCAGGGGTTAGGGTGACGGGCCGTGGAGAGACGCAGGAAAAGGGGATTTACCCGAAGCCCATGTTTGACTTCAACGAGAGAAGGACGGCGTGCCTGGCGGCGATGAAGAAAGCCTACGAGGTAGGCCTGCACGGCAACGACGACAAGGTCCGGGACGGCAGCTGGCGCGAGCTGTTCGCGGGCCAGGATACCGAGATGATGGACGAGTTCGACAGCGACCAGGGCGAGCGCGCAGACCACGCGGAAGAAGGCCATTCGGTCGTCAAGGCGGAGCCCACGGGAGACGAGATTACGCCAGCCAAGCGCAGTGCCGACGAGGGCAGCGCCGAGCAGCATGCCGACAAGAAACAAAAGCTTTAGCCAGGCGTCGGACCCAGACGGGTTCCAAGAGTTGATCTACTACGTAGGCCACAGAAAGGGGGGGGGGGGGGGGGATATGCCGCCGGAGACAATTCCAGGCGGTCTTGGCGACAAGCGGGCGGACCCTATAAGAGGCGCAGGGTGATCGCAACCGACATTTGAAGGTCCAGGTTTAAAGACAACGGTCTCGTCGGAGATTTTGAACCGCCCGATGAGCGCCGGAGGGCCAGCGTCGCAATTCGGAATCTCGCCTGCGTCCGCTGCCAATCAGAGCATGGAGTGGCATGCTGGCCGAACCGGTGACATGGGTCCTTGGGGGACGGATGGAACGGTCGGCGACACGGTGACACGACCAGACATCCATAAGCGACTTTTGAGACGCCAGAGCTGTGAAGGGCTGCTTAATTAGATGCCCTGTGCGTCAAAAGAATGCCTGGCGGCAGACCTGTTCTGTAATGTTGTCTTCCGTAGGTACTGGTAGATACCTATTTCGATCGGACGAACCGTAGGCTAGGTCGTCCAAGGCGAAGTCGAGAAAGTGTGATTGCGTAGCATCTCCAATGATGAATGACAATGTCCCATGTTGGGAATAACGAGCAGGCCTCGCGACCAGCCTGGCTTTGTCGCAGCCCGCACATAACGAGGGAATTGCCGCCGGGCATGCATGCATTTGCTGGCGCTCGGACGAGAAGCCGTTGGTTGGCCTTTGACGTTGGATTGTCGCGCCGCTCGGCCGGCCGTCAGCCCGGCAGCCCCGGATCCGTAAGTGGTGGACCGACTCGTGAGACACGAGCGCTTGTGAAGGCGGTCGGGTTGCGGCAGGTCCTGCAGAACCTGGAAGCAGACCGCCAGACCCGGAGCGCAAGTGTCTGCCTGTTCGATAGGCATCCGGCTGCCTAGGAGCGTAGGTAGGTACCTAGGTACCTCAGCAAGTAATGCGCCGCTGCGTAGAACTCGCTGCGTAAAACTCGCTGCAGCGCAGTCCACGTTCAGAGAAACGCCACCAATCGCGTTTCCTTGTTTGCCCGTCTCGGAGAGCCTCTGGTGTTCATACCTCCCAGTTTCGTACCACGGTGAAGCTGGACCAGAGCAGGTTTTTAACTATCTATACCTCCTTGCTGCCTGAGACAAGTGGCAGGTCCCTTTCCGAGATATAAGAAGAAGCCGCGGGCTCCCTAGCCAGACGCGGCACTTCACCTTCAACACCATCATCCATCACTAAACGACGCGCCCGAACACAATATCCAATATGTCTCAGACCGCCGAAAATGACACAGTCGAAGTCATGCCCGAGGTCCGCGCCGAGCAGGAGCCCATCGTCAGCAGCCGAAAATTGACGGTTCGCCTCGGCGACGGCATATGCGTCTCTCATGGCGACAACAAGGATATACTCTCCATTCAGTTAAACCGCACCATTCGTGTGCCCGATAACAGAGACACCAACGACCTACCCCCCGGTATGGGAACCTTCCCCCTCTTCAAGGTTCGCGACTACGCACACCGCATGCCCGAGGACATGGCCAAGAAGGGCGGCATCTTCTTCCCCATGTATCAGCGCGAGGCCATGTGGATTAGCTTCTCTTCCAGGGCGCCCTTCGCCATCAAGCTCTACGTCGGCGGCGTCAACGCCGTCTCTGGGTTCCCAATGACGGAGAACGACAAGACCAGAGAGAAGAGGCTAAAGATGCTCAGTAGCGGACAGCAGATCCAGGACTACATGGTGGTGCCTGAGCAAAACTGGCTGGACGGCATCGTCTCCGAGGACGGTAAAATCCGGCAGTTCATCGCGCAGCCCAAAGGCTCCGGCTTCTCTGTCGAGGCACAGGTCACCGGGGACGAGAAGGTCGGCGGCATCCAGATCGAGCTCATCCCAATCAAGAAGAACTTGCCCGCCGAGTTCGATGTTCGATACCAGAACAGGGACTCCGAGATCGTCACCCGCACCTTCAACCTTGCCGAGAGGGGACTCACCGCCGACAGCACCTGGGGGGACGTCAAGAAGCTCATTCACGCCGAGTTCGATATCGCCGTCGAGGATCAGGTCCTCAGCGATCACGGGAGCAAAGCAGCCTTTCGCCACTTCAGGTCCGACTTGTTCGACTTCTCGGACGATGCCAAGCTCGGTGACGCCTACTTCCCGCCCAAGTTCTCAACGCTCAGTGTGAGCCATCAGGCTCGGCATCGTGAGGGTGCCATGAGATGCAGAGTGACAGGCGGCGGTGGGCCTGGGTTCGCTGCTCCGATGGTCATGATGGCTGCTGCTGCCCCGCAGGGGATCATGAAGGCAGGTCCGGATGGGGCCGTGGTGCTCGAGGACAGCCTGAGCGAGTCCTCGCGTGCAGCACCCCCGCTGGAGGTCAAGGAGATGGGCCTCGCGGCTGGCGGCCTCATCAAACAGATTATAGAGGCCGACACCCACCCTGCGGATGTATGGGACGTTGAGGCCTCGGTGATGATGAATATCCAGATCCTGGACGTCGAGTCGTTCTGCGCCGTCACTGGCCAGCCGGCCCCCGACACGCCTGTCGATGCCCAGTCGTACGCCAGCAGAGGCTACCCCTTCTTCGAGATCTGGGGCGAGGAAAAGACCGGCATCAAGGGCGACTTTGCCGAGGTCAAGAGCGTGGCGCAGATCGAGGCCGAGCGAGCCAGAGCCGAGGGCAAGGACGTCAGGGAGGAGGAGAGCGTGCCGATGCGGGTGGTGCAGCTAGGCCACTTCAAAAGCACTTTCCGCCCCGTGGACTTGCTCAGGGAGGAGCTTGAGGGGCTTGAACTGAATGGTTGATTCCGGGCCATGGTATCCGTAAACGTGTTGATGAATGAACGTTGCATAAAACAGACCAAAGTCACTGCATTCTACCGTCGTGCTTTAGAAGTTTACAGAGTTCCTAAGTGTAGCCTGCATCAAACCTGGGTTTTTTTTTAGTGAGCTCTGTCTGGGAAGCCCACCTCACCCGTCAAGACGTCGGTTTGTAATGCCGCCCGCTTGCCCATAGTCGTAAGGAAGAACAGACGGAAGCCACCGTGTCGCTTCAGGAGGGTTGGGCGATGGGGACATCTTCGCGTCCGGCCCAGTACGGGCACCTACCTCATGTAATCTATGGCACCAAGACGGACAGCATCCACACTGCCGAAAATGCACATCGCCTTGTCCGTGTTCCGACCGTCCTAGACGTTAAGCCACCCTCCCAACCAAGCCAAAGTCCAGACCGTGTTCGGTAGACCAATATGACTGGCAGCTTGTGCGGGTAGACCGGCGACGCCGCCAGCCTGAATATATGTTACTTAACTTGCTCGTGAGGGTATAACTAAATGAATTATTGTATTGAGATGACCGTGACAACTGGTCATCTTCCTCTCCCCCAAGATAGAAACTGCCCTCACGGCAAAAAGGGGTTAAAAAAAAATTGGTATCTACAAGAATGGCATTAACAGTCGCACCATGCGAAGATTATATATGTGCCGCATCTTATCGGATGCCGATAGCCATCGTCGTCATAACTGGCGGTATATCCCTGGTGAGTGCGCCGTCTCATTCCCGCCTTGACGGCCATATGAAAGTCCCAACACGACTAGACCGACCCAACCGAAGCCGTCCCTCGGGACCCAACTCTTCTGCCTTCCTGTATCGGATCACAAACCGAAACAATAAGACCAATAAATAGGTCATGGCCGGGAAAGACTCGGACCATGTGGCGAATAGAATTACTAAGTGTGAATGCTGGAGAATGTCGAGGGTATCATGGCGCTTGCTGCAAAATCAAAGAACTCAAAGCGTGACTCGTAACCATCGGCGCCGGCCGCTGCGCTGTCGTCCCGCCGACGGACGCCGAGAACTGCCTACATGAAGTTGTAGGCAGCAGCGAGCGCTAGCGTCGTCGCCGTGAGGGTCCACGACGGCGCCGACAGCACCGCCATGCTTACGGCGGCCAGGAGCGTGTCGTTGACGTACTCGGGGCCGCATATCGTGTTGACCTGTCTGGCAGCGTCCTCGTACGTTGACGCGATGGGGAGTTTGCGGTTCGTAGTGAAGGTCTGGTAGATGTCCATGGTCCGCCGGAGACACGACCCGCAGGTGGGGTTTGCGCTGGCGGGGAGAGTCAAGTTGAGCGGAAGGTAGTAGAAGTAGACGTTGGAGGGCGTGGTGAGGTTGGTGACGGCGTTGGCGAAACAGTACATGGACGTGTCCGGGTCGGTGAGACAGGTAGCCTTGTACAGCATCTCATACGACTTCAGGCCGAGGTAGGCCTGCATGACGATCGGGTTGCCGCTCTGGTAATCGGAACCGCAGTTGGCGTCCAGGGTGAGGTTGCCAGCGACGCCTTCGAGAAACCCGGTGCAGTATTGAACATCAGCGCTGCAGGTGGCATCGAGCACACGCACGATGCTCAGAAGCTGTTTTTCCGCCTGGAAGAAGGATCTCGAGCCCTACGCGAGTTAGTACATGTCGTACATGGCCCGACAACTTGCACATACCTGAAGCAGCATGGAGAGCGGGTAGCATTTCTTAAAGTTCTGGTTCGTGAGGAGCGAGTTGATGAAGCGGGGGCAAGAGGCGCCGTCGTTGCTGGTGAAGTTGAAGGCGAGACTGGTGTCGAAGGGCGAGGGCAGCGGCGACGAAACGTCCACAGTGGCAGCAGGGACCGTCACCGAGACGGTCAGCGTCGTGGGCTCGAGGGTCGCCGTGTCGGCGGTGGTTGGCGTGGGCGTGATGCCCTCCTCGTCTCGCTTCTTCAACTCGGCGTACTCATGCGGAACCATGGTCCAGCGGCCCCTGATCATGGTGGGCGTGCGGTCGTCCACGATGAGGGCGTCGATGGGAGGCATCACCGCAGGGGCAGTGATCAGAGCCGGGAGCGCGTCCAACGAGGGCGCCGAGGCCAGCGCCGTGGAGGCGATGGCAAGGGAGAGGAAAAGCCATAGTGACCGTGGCGGGCGGATGGATGGTGAGGGTATGGTGAAAGATGTGGATGCCATCATGATGAAGCTGCGATACGCAGGTGTAAGAGACACAACATAATACTGTCCTCTGGCAGGAGACTTGTCGAGTGAGATGGTCCTCTGGCAAGTGCTGGCAGAAGCGGACGGTGTTGCGTTGGCTTCTTGGGGAACCCCACGTTGATCGGCGTCGATTGTCTCTAGGCGGCGATCGACCAGATCACGCACGCGATGGTGGATAATTAAATGACACCAAGGAAAAATAAGACCACCACTCCACTGGATGCCGGCGGATCGCGAGGTTGTAGTCTACCAACGAAGGTGACGGATAAACGAATGAATTTGGTCAAAGATGACCGGAGAGTCTCAAGTGTCGTCTCGACGTCTGCAGGTTCGGGCGGCCGGCGGTGATGCTTGGAAGCTCTTCTTGACGGTCGGCGGGCTGGGTTATAAGCGTCGATCGAGGAGGTTATGCAAGTCAACAGCTGCTCGATGGTCCTTCACCACAGTCGAGTCGTCGGTCATCAGGCTCGGTTGACTTTTGGTGAGTTGGCCAAGAAAGCAAGCTGAGGCTCTTGAAGGGCGGCGAAGATCCCTGGCTCTGGCTGGGGAGGGAGGTGCAGAGGTTAAGAAGGAGCGGCAAGTAGACGAGTGGGTGAGGTGGATGAGATGGGAGGGGGGATGGTAGCAATATCCGCTTGGCCTGGCTCGCCCGCGTGGTGGCAGGCGTGGCAGGCCGGGCAGGGAAGCAGGGACCAGGGGGGGAAGCAGCTTCGTACCTAGGACTGGCGGATAACTAATAGGAAGAAAACACAACAAAGTGACAGCAGGCCGCAAAGAGGGTATAGCGTCAAGACCCGCTAGAGGACCGTGAACGGGCTTCTTCAGTGGAGCGCGGGTGGTGGGATGGACAGTGGCCGGGGGTGAGTCGTATTTTTTCAAACGATGTGCGAACCCTGGAGGAGCTTCCTTGCTTCCCTTCCCTCCTTCCCTTATTGCGTTGTGTTTGGTGGCCCGGCCTAGGTCCAGGAATACTGTTACACTGGCCATTCTTGGCACGGGACAGGGGAGGGTGTAGGCCGACAGGGGTAGGCCAGCCAGGAGGGGGAAGGAGAGGAGATTTAGCGTCAGGCCCAGCCAGCATAAGCCAATATTTGCCTCCCTCCATTCGGCCACCATCTGCATTAGACGCACGTCGAGTTGTTCGATTTTTATTCATTCAATTTCTTATCCTTGTTTTGAAGATGAAGGAGTTTTTCCCCTTTTTACCTGCCTTCCCATTAGCACACGACACCTGCATCTTCATCCAGTGATGGCAGGCAGCACGCTACGGTGTACGTACCCCCCCTAGCAGAAGGGGACGAGTTGTTGAAGCTTTGGAACCTCGAGCCTCGGAAGCTTTGATGGGTGGTGCGCTGTCCACAGACTGCAGGTTGACGTCGTACCGTCTTTTTGGGGTCCGCTATGCAAAGTAACGCCCGAATATGAATGCCGGAATATACATCCGGCGTAGCACTCCCGAGGCGCACAAGCAAGGAACCACGATCGTAAGATGGGTGCGCTGCATATGGTCAGGCACGCAGGCACCGCGATGGCACGGTGGGGGGAGGTAAACAATCCCCATCATCGAGCAATTTCCAAGGTCGATTACCTACTGGTGGCAGCGACAGATGATTTGCCATGGCTGCGACGCAAGACAGGACCGAGGTGGTCGTGAGCATTCGCGAGGGTGGTTGACTGGGCATGCCAGCGGAGGGGTCTAGAACTCTCCTACGGTACGTGGGCATCGCAGGGTTGCAACGAGGGAGGAGCAGCCATGACCGTTCATTGGCACCGGCTTGGAACGGCCGGCACGCTAGGTTGGGATTATTGTCTTTGATGGGAGGCCGACTCAGTGGCACGCTAGATCCAGAACCCATGGAGAGTCTAGGTACCGTAGGTAGCAAGTGCGGTGTAAACACAAGACCCGACCGACGGCTGGCGGGAGATGGCCACAATACTTCCCTCATTGGGAGCCCCCCCCCAGGTCGTTGCCCTCGTCGTTGTGGGCGGGCGAGAGCCACTGTGGTGGTGCATTGAGTTCCAATGTCCGACTCTCAGCTGCTGCGCCTAAAGTTGTGGGGGCGGATCCCGCTCCATTTGTCTCCAGGCTTCAGGTGAGAGTCCACAACGTTGATCTCCTTGCCCACCTGGCACAAGTTACAACTGCTACCTCTCTCCGACTCCAAAATGCCGGAAGAGGGTTTCTTCCAGTCAGCGGCGTGCGCGGACAGAGATCGACCACCACCGCACTTGCTGCACCGGCATCGCGTGAGCTGTGCGACCCCGTCAGCAGTACTACAACACCCGCATCGCGGCGTGGGAAAGGGCAACGTACCCATCGCGATGCGCGAATGACGGAACGCCAGTGGATCCACAAACCTGGCGTGATCCAGATGACTGTGCAGTGTGCATACACATGGCGCGAGGGGTTTGGCGAAATCACGGCAAGAACATTTGATTGAATTGGAAGGTGCCATGCCGGCTGGGACAATCGTAGCGGGGTTTGATCAGGGGGGGCTCTCAAGACTGGCCCAAGTGCCCGCCCACTCATCCCCACTCATCCCCAGTCAACGGCTGGGTGGAGACACTCGTCCCAGCCGGCAAGCAATAGGTAATCAATATCGTCTTTCCTCGCCTGGTTCGTTTGGACCGCCGTCTGTGTTTAGCGATCTTCCCGGTGTAAGGGTTAGCCGACGCATCTGGAGATGGAGTTCCATTCTATAACGCAGGTTCCAATCCCCCCCTCCCAAAACAAAAAAAAACCGATCACTTTTACCTTTTTGGCGGTCGTAAAACCGGTTGGGTTTATTGATTGGGACCCGTGTGCCTGCCTACCTATGTACCGAGGTAGGTAGCAATTGTAATGACCTTCTCACCCCATGATTCGTACGTACACATTAAGCCCGAGACTTGACACCGCTCCCCAAATTAACTCCTGGCTCGTCATCGGGGCCCACTCTTTACGTGGCCTGAAGAAGGAAATTTCCAGCTCTGTCTAGGCTCAATGGGTATCAATAAACATCCATGCAACTGACCACGCATGACACACAACAACAATCGCGAGCTTTCGAGCCATCCCTCCGCTGGCTGTCATCTTGTTCTCTCCTCAGACTAGCTCGCTTTCAAAGGGCACTGGCTGCCAATGAGCCCAGGGCCGGTAAGCAGCTGCTGGGACTTTCTGTCGCATTGGCCTTGCGTAACCGCCCATCTCCTACCGCGCCTTCCGCGAGCGTTTCTTGCCGCCATCCAAAATCTACCCGGGCCTTCCTTGATACTGCATCTACATGTAGGCTTCCCGGTGACAGCCCCTGGCCGAGCACACCTTCCGCGAGAGCCGGCCCGGCATAATCTCCATCCTGCTGCCACGGTATCAAATATAGCAGGAAACCCGGCTAGGAAGCCTTTTCTTTTTTGCTACCACCGGATGCAGCGGCCTGGCAATCGACCTCGATCCGCCCCAAACTTAATTCATTATCGCCTCCGGCTCCTTGCAGGAGGATGATGCTCCCTCCAGCCTTCCAGAAGTCTCGGTCCACCGGCCATCTTTCGTGAGAGTAAGACATTCCACCCCAAGTCGTGCCATTCAGCCTGTCTTGTTCCTGCCGTGCCCATACGCCGACCAACTCGGAAAAGGTGACTTCCCACGTCCTCGTGTGCTTCAACATTACACGGCCTAGCTTGGCGTCGGATCGAGGCATTGTTGGCTGGCTCCGGCTTGCGTCCTCGACCCCGATTCTCGTTGAGTTTCCACCGCGGCGGGCTAGTGTCCCCGACGGTGCGAGGTTAATTGTGTCGGCCTTCGTGGTGCCTCTGCTAGCCGGCGGGTACCTGCGTCTCCCTTATGCCATCACATGGAAACCGCTTAAGCTCTCGCCGGTGTGGCAGTATTGTGCAACGGCGCCACCGATCGCGCTCAATCGAGAAAAGGGTTCGTATAACCGGCGGGCGTTCTCGACCTGACGGGCCAACGACTGGACTTGTGCCTCTATGCCAGCTGTCGAGCGTGTCAGGACACCAGTGCCAACATAACACGCGTCGTCTGGCCCACGCATGCGGTCTTGTCTGGCGGAACCTTCGCATACTTGCGCTCTCCCCATGGGCACCTAGTCGTGACCGTTTCTTGCCTCCCTCGCTCGTCCACATGACGACTACAGGCGGCTTGCGTGTCTGCATCGGCAAAGCAGCCGCTAGAGGCGACTCGTCAGCTCGCGCGCCGATCTGGAAATCTCCCAGAACCGTCCGCCAGCCCGCACGGATGTTACACGAACACGATGTATTTTGAACAACGTTGCTCAGCGATAGCCCGCCTTTGCCCGGTCTAGTTAGCAAACCGGGCTCACGTACAACGTTGTACAACTCTGTCCGGGCTGGTTCCATGGGCGACGGCACCGCAGGAGGGGGAGTTCCGAAACAAACGCCACAGGTTCACAACACGAAGTCGCCGAAACATTCTGCGGTGGCTGAAAAGAACAACAACCCCACCACATGCCTGGCGGCGAACCGTAGGGCCAAGCCGGCCAGCCATGACCGATATGCATACTGTCAGTTTTCGTTCTAGGGACCTCAAGACATGTTCTTCCCACCACGCCCTGCTGCGACACACGTCTGGCACGACTCGGCCCAAGCGAGCCGAGGCGGGCGATGAGCATACGCCATCGCCAATGACGTACTCCTCATTTCATTTCGATCGAAAAGCCAAGCGGGCGAGGGCGAAAACGCATCAGATTCGGCCGCTCGGCTTCGGCTGGTTGCGTGGCACGCGCCCGCCGGGAAACAGTCATCATCAGCCATGAAGCGCCCTTGCCTGGGCCGAAGATTAGCAGTTGCAGCCCGAGGGGCCACAACGCCCAAGGCCGTGTTGATCGGCCGTTCCAGGACGAAAGGTCGAGAAGAACGCTACCGTCGTTGGTGAGACGCCGAGATCGTGGCCGCGCTGACGTTAGACGTTGGCCTCCCCATATGAGATGCAGGTCGCCCCCGCTCGCTCGGCCCCGCTTCACCGTCAACACACGCCCGGCCCTAACGGGACCTCCAGGCAGCGCCGTAGCAGGCCGCCGGTTAAACCTTGGCTTTCTGGCTAGCATACGCGGATGCTTTGTTGATGCGCCCGAGGGCATCATCCGGAGCCGTGGGACCCCGACTGCCGATGGCGATTGATCTCCACACACCACTGGCAACGTAAAGTGGGAGTTGGATTACTTCCAAGTGGGTGGGTACGGCAAACTCGTACTAATGGAGGAGAGCACAAGTTCTCACCCCTGCCTGTGAAACCAAAGGATACAGCAGCTCAACGTCTATCTTTGAGCACGCCTCTTTTCTAAAGTGGCCAGTCTACACCAAGTGTCTCGCACCTGTCTCGTCATTAAAGAAATAATAGCAAAAACGCCCAACAATACAAAATAGACATGGATCAGCGTCACGATCCGGATATCTCTGAGACAGCATGACAGAACCTACGCACACATGCGATTCACAACAAACCAAACACTACCCTCCTCCCCCCATGCTCAGGCACTTTTCTCAAGAGACTGCAGGTTGACCAGTTCGGCGTAGCGGCCGTTCTTCTTCATCAACTCGGCGTGCGCGCCCTGCTCCACGATGCGCCCCTGGTCAAATACGTAGATGATGTCGGCCTTCTGGATGGTGCTGAGACGATGCGCAACGGCGATGGTCGTGCGGCCCTTGGCGGCCTTGTCGAGGGCGGCCTGGACGACATGCTCCGACTCAGAATCCAGGGCTGACGTGGCCTCGTCCAGCAGCAAGATCTTGGGGTCGCGGATGAGGGCACGCGCGATGGCAATACGCTGCTTCTGTCCGCCAGAGAGCAGGGCGCCCTTGCTGCCCACCACCGTGTTGAAGCCCTCGGGCATCGAGACGATGAAGTCGTAAATGTTGGCCTCGCGGCAGGCAAACTCAATGGCCTCGTCCGTGACCTCGCTGTGGGCGCCGAGGATGATGTTTTCCCTGATGGTGCCCTGGTACAGTGTGGGCTCCTGGCTGACGAGGGCGATGAAGGAACGGTACTCATTGACGTTGAGCGTGCTGATCTCCTTGCCATCGACAAAAATGGCGCCGGAAAGGGGGTCGTAGAAGCGCTCGAGAAGGGCGATGGTCGTGGACTTGCCGCAGCCAGAGGCGCCGACAAGGGCGACGTACTGTCCCGGGCGGACAATAAGGTCTAGTCCGCGGAGGACGGGCTGCTCGGGCCTCGTCGGGTACCGAAAGTGGACATCACGGAACTCGAGGGTGCCGTCGACGGTATCGAGCCTGGCTCCCTGTTCGGACCAGGTGTCGATGATCGGCTTGCGATCGAACAGCGCCTTGAGCTCGCGGGCGGCCTGGTGAGCCTTACCCATGTCCGGGGCGAACGAGAAGATGGATCCGGCAGACTGGGCGCCAAAGATGATGGCCGAGAAGCAGACGAAGAACTGGAACATGTCGTACTCGCCTTTGGCGATGAGCGTACCGCCGTACCAAAAGCCCAGAGCAAAGGCCAGAAACATGAAAGACTGAGACGCGGCGAACAGCAAGCTAGACTTGAGAACGGATATCAGGCTCGCGCGCTGCTGGATGGCCAGAGACTTCTGGTACCGGCGGATGACGTCGTCCTCGCGCGTGAGCGAGGCGACGGTGCGGATCGCGGAGATGGCCTCGGACGCGTAACTCGCTGAGTTGGAGTAGGCCGTCTTGGAGCGACGCTGGAAGTGCGCGAGCATCCAGAAACGGAAGAAACCGCAGCCGATGAGGACCGGGATGGTCGCAGTGCAGACGAGCGCGAGCTTCCAGCCGATGGCGATGGCTAGGGCCATGGCGGCAATCAAGGTCGTCGACACCATGAGGAGGGTGCCGAGGGTAACACCGCTGAGCCCGGCCAGGTGGGTTGTCTCAGTGGAGAGGAACGAGGTGAGTGCTCCGGCCGTGTTCTCATCCTTGTCGAAGAAGGCGACGTCCTGGCGCAGCATGGTGCGGAAGGCCTGGTCGCGGACGCGGTGGATGAGCCTCTCGGAGCACTTGGCAAAGATGACGCCCTGGGAGACAAAGGCGATGAACTGCACGCCGGCGAGCATGAGGTACATGGCGCTCCAGAAATCGGAGTCCTTCTTCATCTGGTGGAGGACGGCCTCGGGGGTATTGTCATTGATGGGGACCGACAGGGTAATGATCTGCTTGGCGAAGAAGACGGCCTGGGTCGGGTTGCCGGCACCGCAGATGATGGAGAAGAAGAGACCGACGAGCATGAGTTTCCACTCCTTCTTGTTGAACGACCCGATGAGCTTGATTAGCGTCCATAGGCTGTACCTGGTCTCGCCCTCCTCCGTCCGGTTCTGCAGGGCGATGCTTGATTGGGACTTGGAGGTGGTGATGCGCTGCATCTTGGCCGCCATGTCGTCTTCGGGGTCGGCGACGTAGGCCTTTTCGGAGACGCGGGATTTCTTGCGGATGATCTCGTCGTCCTCGGCGTCAATGGCGGCCTCCTCCTCGGGATCCATTTCGTTAACGCGAGCGATGTTCTGGGCGGTGACGAGGTTGTAGTAGGCGCCGTTCTTCGCGAGGAGCTCGTTGTGGGTGCCCTGCTCGACGATGCGGCCGTTGGACATGACCACGATGTTGTGGGCGTCCTTGATGGTCGATAGGCGGTGAGCGATGGTGATGGTGGTGCGACCCTCGGCAGCGACTTCGAGGGCGGCCTGCACGACGCCCTCCGACTTTGTGTCCAGCGCGGAAGTGGCTTCGTCGAGGAGGAGAACTGGAAGGTTAGCCGGGGTTCGTCGTCTCTCCTGAATGGACGGACTTACTCTTGGGATCGGACACGACGGCGCGAGCGATGGCGATACGCTGCTTCTGGCCACCCGAGAGAAGGAAACCGCGCTCGCCGACGTTCGTCATGTAGCCCTCGGGAAGACCGCTGATGAAGTCGTGTGCGTTGGCCATCTTGGCGGCGTTCTCTATCAACTTCTTCTGCTCCTCCTCGGTGGCGTTCTCGTGCTGGGTGCCGATGAGGCCGTACTTGATGTTCTGGTAGATGGTGGTGGCGAAGAGCGTGGGCTCCTGGCTGACGAGGGCCATCTGCTGGCGGAGCCAACGCAGGTTCAGGGTGCTGATGTCGTGGCCGTCCAGGTACACGGACCCGCGGACGGGGTCGTAGAAGCGCTCGACGAGACCAACAATCGTACTCTTGCCGGAGCCGGACGCGCCGACCAGAGCCGTGGTCTTGCCAGCGGGAATGGTCAGGCTCACGTCCTCCATGACGGTGACCTCGGGGCGGGACGGGTAGATGTGCTTGATGTTCTCGAGACGGATCGCGCCCTGGACCTTGTCGAGCTTGATGCCGTCCTCGGTGGACGGGTCCAGGGGAGAGACACGGTCGATGGTGTTGTAAATCTTGGCGGCCGCAGCGATGGCGGTCGTGAAGGCCTGCACGTTGGGGGCGACGTTTCCGAGGTTGAAGGCACCGATCATGACGGACATCATGATAATGAGGATGTCGGACAAGGGTATACCGTCCTCGATAAGGAACTTGCTTCCCTGCCAGAAGGCGAGGCCGTAGTTCAGATACAGGATGGTCATCATGAGGCCGATCATGACGCCGATGACGGCCTTGACCTTGTAGCCGTAGGTCTCGGCCTTGGTCAGGTGGACGTCGTACTGCTTAGCTAGGCGGTCCTGGGTGCCGAAGGCGATGGCGTTACGGATGGAGCTGAGGACCTCGTCGGCGAGACTGCCCCCGTGGGCGTACGACTCAATCGACTGCTTGCTGTACTTGACAATGAAGGTCGAGCTGCCGCCCATGCTTAGGATCAGGGCGACGACGGTGGACAGCAGGATGAGGCAGAGCTTCCAGTAGTGGACGAAACCAATAACGAATGCCGAGATGAAGGTTGCCAAGGCGGCGAGCGAGAGGCCGACCTTTTCGGAGATGCCGTCCTGGATCAAATTGGTGTCGGCCGTGATCCGAGTCGTCACCTCGCCGGCGCCCAGCTTGTCAAAAAAGCCAATGTTCTGGCGCATGCAACTCTGCAGGTAGTGTTCGCGAATCTTTGCGCTAATGTGCTCCCCGGTGTCTATTTTGGTAAGGTTTAGTGTGAACTCGAGCTCGGATGATGCCGCCAGGGGCACAAACTTACAGATGAAGCCGACCGTGCTCACGTACTGGCAGACGAAGACGCCGATTGCGAGATATACAAAATATAAGACTAGAGCTACCATCTGGTTGTTGAATTCCTGCTCGGAGATGACCTTGTTAAAGTAGTTTTGGAAAGTGCCCTGCAGGTTGCCGAAGATGACGGTCATGAGCGGCAGGGCGGCGCCGACGACGATGGACGTGAGAGCGGCGGCGGCGAGGATGAGAAGGTCGTTGGTCGAGGAGTAACGGTACAGTGTCAGCATGCCGGCCTTGACCTCGGGAGTGAAGACCTGGCGCTTGAGGATGGCGGCCTCGTCCTCGGGGAGGTGCTCGTAGGGGTCGTCGCTGGGATCCTTGGGCGCAATGGCCTTGGAATCGGCCGTTTCGAGGTTGTTGTGCTGTGGGTTCCGGCTTTTGGGCTGGCTGGAGGCGTCCACCTCGGTCGAGTCGCCGTGCGACGATGCCCTGTCCGAGTGGCCATTGGCAGACTTCTCGGTCACCTCTGTCGAGTTTTGTTGGGCAGCCCCAGCAGGCTTTTCGATTTCGAGCGTCATGCTGGTGATGTTCCAGCAAAGCTGCGCAGGACGAGGAATTGGAGGCTAAAGAGGCGAGCTTGTTGCGCAAGTATGCGCAGCGCGCAAGCTGGGTAGAGATATCGTCGCTGGTCGTTGTTGGTGCTTGTAATGTATTACGAGCTCGAGAGATGACGCTTTTTCTTCTTCTCCTGTCGCACGGGATGTTGTTGCATCGACAGGGGTTGCTCAAGCTGCCTGATCCACGAGAGGACAGATGCAGAAGAAGAGGAGAGAGAGAGAAGAAATAGAAGAATAACCGAAGACGGTGAAAGCCAAGAAATGTCTCGCAGTCGATCGGATGGAGATCGTCAACAGACGCAAACGAAAGAAAGGGTCCGGGTGGGTAGGGAAAATTGTGGGAAACAATAAGCGTAGTGGTGCTCGGTATCGGCTGGCGTCGCTCCCCTCCTGACTTTTAATGAACCGAGGACGAATCGAGAACGAGAGGCGTTCCTACTCGGGTTGCAGGCCAGGATAGGGATTAGTGCTCTCCGTCGTTGCGTTGCAAGAGTAAAGGGAAAAAGAATAAAAAAAGTCCCTAGAACCTTGGCCATGAGCAGACTGGGGTGGGTGCACTTTTTGATATGGATGGGCCTGGGACCCCGGGCCTAGGGCGAACCGGGGGGGCACGGAGCCAGCGTCGGAAACGAGACGAGGACTGGAACCTGGGTCAGCAATAGAAGATGGTGGATGGCCAACCGGGACGAAGCCAGCGGAATGCAGCCGACCCGGTGTGAGTCCTGACCTCGCTGTTGTCAACTTCCCGAACAGACACTAGCCCGGTTCCTACCTGGCTCCAGCCCGACCCGCGCCGCAGGCGTACCTACATAGTACGCATCTCAACTGGAAAAGGCGCATCAGAACCTCGGTGTATAGAGAGGCCCGAGCCTTTGTCATACGGGCGCGTCCATCAGCTTGATGCTTGATGCGGTGGGGCACGCGGCGAAGAGTCATGCCGGGATGGTAAGCAAGGAGCGGTAACACCTCCATCGTTCGGTTGCCGTGTGAGTAAAGTACATTTAGTGTAGGGAATAAGCTCGCAGAACCCCAGCGTGCGACTTGTGAGATGTAGCACTTGGGTCAACTTCAGCCTGGGTGTGTGGGGGCTTGCTGCTGGACTACCTAGGTAGGTAGGTACCTGTAGGAATGCCTACCTACCTGTCTACCTAATGTACGGATACATAGCACGTTTGGCGATAATACGCGAAGGGACTGCAGTACCAGGGTTCGCCGTTAGTGGGCGGCTGACCGGGATTCAGCGGAATCACAGGCCGAGCCACGGTCGGTATTGGCAATTTTTTTGCCCGAGTCCGATTCTGGGGAAGGAACGCTCTACGTGCCCTACGCGGATAGGTACTCTGTACAGATACACGAGTACGTTTTGCCCATCAGGTACATGTAGTACACACCTCAACCACCTGACCAATGCAATAGTGGACAGGTACGGGTACGCGCATCCGTACAAGTAAGCTGGCCTCCTCTTCATTCTTCGATCACACCCCAACTTGCTGAGGTCGACTGCGATGCAGCCCTCGCGTTATCTCGGTTACCCACCCGACCGACGTACGTACTATGTACTGTACATACTACGTACATGGGACGGACAGCCAGGCTTGGACATGTCTGCTTAGCTTTTCTTAGGATGACAGCAACGCCCAACCCTTTTGAATTTGATGCTCAGGCGTTTGCTCTTGTTGGTCCTGTCAATGTCAAGTCAGTCTCGATCGGGGAACCCGACCTCAGGCTGCTCTCTGCGCGTCATGCATGCTCAAGTCATCCGATCGCCAGCCTGACGCGGTTCTTATCCAGACACAAATAAGCCCCCGTACAAGCTTTTCCCCGTTTTGTCTCGCCGTCAAGAGGTAAGGAGGGGGGAAGTGGGGTCAATCATCCTAAAGGTCTAACCTGCTAGGTCAGGTCCGGTCTCCGGGTCGAGTCAGCCGGCGACTGTTGCGCACTAGCGCCGCCGTACCTCGCTTAATCACGCCCCCCAGTGTCTCTTCGCCCCTTCCTCGGGGTTCACAAGCAGCCCGAATTCCGGTCCATTCATTTCCTTGCCAAAAGCCCGAACTCGAGTCTGACAGCAGAGGTTTGACACCCCTCTCGCAGCGACATGATTACCCCGCCACGTCTATCTACCTACTCTGTACGGATGCCTGATAGTACCCATTTGGCGGTGATCCCCTCGACAAAGATCTGGCGTGCCGAACAGGGCCCTGGTTCTGCTTATGTCCGGGCTACCGGGCCCGATGATGAGAGTGAGATTTGCGGGCGGAGAAACATCGAGCCAATGAATGCGCTTGCGCTCCGCTTCTGTGGACTCGTACCAGGGGCGCAGATGCTAGGCAGCGGTGGCAGTAATCAATGATTACGTCGTCTCAAGACTCAAACGTTGGATGAGTGGCTTGCTTCAACGGAGTAATCCGAGATCATGACGCATCCCTCAGAGCCCAAAGCAGGGATGAGCCTAGGGGTTTGCCATTGACTGAAGTCTCTCGCAGGCACGGCGTTCTGGAAGACACCCAAAGCCTTCTGCGCGGTCGGACTCTACGCCGGCGATTCCTTGTTAGTCGAGGGATAGTGCGCATCCTGTGTGTAGACATGACAGGGGTGCGGGCACAACACGAGTATTTCAGCAAGTGTGGGAGTACTTTAGCAAGTGTGGTTTTGGCGGCGGCCCGTCGTCTGACCTAGGCACCCGTAACTTACAACCATACCTAAGGGTAGTGTACATGTTACAAGTAGTTGCTCGCATTCGCTTAATTACCTACCGATACGATACTCATTTCTTATCCCAAGCGGTTACACAGCAACGCCCGGTCTCCTGCGCACCCCGGTTTTGGTACGTGCCCTACAAATTGTCTGTCAAAAAGCAGCGCGTGCAGAACCTATGCAGCGTCTCCCGCTGAGCCTCAAGAACCGTCGCAACAAGCTCACCGGGTTTGCCTTCGCAGGCGTCGTCAATCATCCGCAGGTAGTCTTCCCGCTTCAACCCTGGGATGACGACCGGTAGGTAGCCTTGACGAGCGAGGTAATCCTGCTTGATCATGCGGCTGGTGCGCCCGTTGCCGTCAGGAAACGGGTGGACGTGGACAAAGTACGCCGTCATCTGACAAGCCAGGACCAGCGGGTGAAGCGTCCTCTCGCGATGCTGGGTGTCGCGCCACTCAAAGAATCGCGCGACGCAGGCTGGAACTTCCTGTGGGTAGGGGAAGATTCGGAGACGGTTGCTGCGCACCGCAATGGGTAGGTTGCGGTACCCTCCAAGCGGAACGCGTGCTCCCCACACCAGGGTGCCGGCCTTGGAGTCGCCGGCCTGGTCTCTCCCTCTCCATGTCTCATAGACCGCCTCAGATTCTGTGTCTCGGACGGACACGACGGCGAGGTCCCGCACCTCGTCCTCGCGGAAACCCACCGTACGAGCCTTGGCTGCCGCGCCCTCGGCGATCCATTGCGATGCGACGATGTGGTTCTTCAGCTCGTTGGTCGCAGAGTCGCCGGCAATGCTGTCCTTGGCCTCGGATGCGACGATTTTGACAAGCTCGCTGCTGGACGTCGAAGCTAGGTCCACGCGTCTGAAAAGGCCCATCTGCAGCGACTCGAGGATGCGGTTAGCGTCTCCGATCGTTAAATGGTTGTTCTCAATCATGACGGACTGTTGGGCGTATTCGGAAACCATTGTCTTGCCCAGCTCCGCCGTCGGAAGTCTTGCTTTCAGGGCGTCGATTTCGTCCAGCATGCTCTTGTGCTCCTGCTGGAGCCCTACGTAGCCCTTTTCGAGGCTGTTGCCGGGCCGGAAGTGTTCTTCCCAAATCCGCCCCGAGGACGCAAGCTTGGTGTGCTCCGGGGACCCTTTCCGCAGCCGCGACGCCGGTTCGTAGATTTTACTGAGTAAGGCCCGGCGCGCTTGGCGCTGCTTGATCAGGAACGCCTTGCTAGACATCTCGAGGTTATCCGTGCTGCGATGAGCAACGAGGGCTGCGATCTCCAGCATGGGCCTGGTCAAGTCATATTTATGTCAATGCCCTGCCTGCCGCCGACAGGCTCAAAATGAAATACTCCCTCACTCATGGTGCAAGGTTGCGCATCGACTTGGAACTGGTATCACGGAGTCAACCAGGTGGCCGACATGCTTCGTTGCTGACATCCACGGTCCCAAACGCCACCCGAAGCTTGTGTCACCCAAAAGTCCCAGCTACCTAGGCAATGGGCTCGGTGCACGGTTTTCCATGCATGCAACTGCAGTGTAAAGTAGAGATGGCCGACAAACAAAGGTCTGTTGTCTGCCTCCTCCGGACCAAATCTCGCAACAGCTAACCACCTCTCAAATGAAGGCCGCAATGGTTAGTTCTGGCGGCGATTGTCAGTTCCAGCGTCAACGCACCCACAGCGGAGAGAGAGGAAACAGCCAGGGTTGCGTCGAACCTTTGTAAATCTAGCGAGGGCGAAGCGAAAGCGAGCCAATGCCGCCAACTTGTGGACATTTTGACAGCGCTATGAACTCGTCTCAACCCTCAGTTCCTCAGTCGTCCTTGTCGTTGCGTTGTTGGCCAAACGGGAGGAAAGCGGGCTGAAGGAGGGGCTCCACTCAAGCTTTGGCGCTCGCTTGATGGACGCCGTGTCGACGGACCAGCCCGTAGTATACACGGAAAGAGCAGCATCAACACGTTGCAACGTCCGGCACATGCGAGGGATACCTTTTCTTGCTGGCTTTGCCAATGACCGCTCAGACCAACTTCTATACCCAAGGACAACAACGCCCGAACCTGGACTGAAATTTGGCGGGTATCTTGCAAGCTATGGCCGTCAAAGGTCATGTAGAGGAGGACGGACTGGTGGCATCGCTGTTGTTTGAGAAGGATAGAACTTGGCAAGAATACCTAGGTATGAACGTGAGAATGGGATACTCTACCGGTACTCCACCTCGCTTGGACAGAAACCACAGATAAAGTGCCCGTCTTGGCGACCCGCAACCTGGATACCTGCCAAGCCTTCGTCTTTTTTAGAATGGAAGCTTCGACATGGATCTGCTTAGGTAAGCCGGACTGCTGAGCGCCACGGACAAGGTGGTCAGTCGCCACGCTACGCCACCTCTTCACTGAGGACGAATCCCGAATCACCAGCACAACTCCAGCCTCCCCCCTCCTCGACACGTATAACACACTCAATCAGGCAACCGGGCAATACCAGATTTGTCCTTAGATCACTCTGCCTTACTTTTGGGCAGTAATTCCACCCGACTTACTTATTACTTCAATCTTTCTTCAAACACGCCGCCAGGCTTGAAACGTTTCTCATGCTCTGACCCGGAGCATCCTCACGTCTTCAGCCAAGCGCGGCCTTTGCGGGACTTACCTAACCCCCGAGCCCGACACAACGTCGTACCAGGGTACATACTTGGAACGAAGAGCCGCCCACGTATCGCTATCATGCACCGCTCACTCGCTCTGGGCCTGGGACTCGTCCCCTTGCTGCCGGGCCTGGCATCGGCCGCAAAGGTGCCCAAGAACGCAATCCTCCTCTCGGAAGTCCAGTCACTCACCCTCCGAGGCGGGGGTGCAAAGACGACCCACCGCCGGGTAGCCGCCGCGCCGCAGCTGAAATGCCTTTCCTCCAAGGCCATTTGCGACTTGCACGACATCGACGTCATGCGGTGCACCAACCAGGGCACCGGCTACTCCTCCGAGGACATCCAGTGGTCCTGCGTTGCCTCGCTGCCCGAGGAGCTCAAGCTCGGCTCAACGGACGTCATCTGCGAGGGCTACGCCAGCTCCGACGACCCGTACATCCTCCGCGGGAGCTGCGGCGTTGAGTATCGACTCGCTCTGACCGACAAGGGCGAGCGGCGCTACCCGAACCTCGGCAAGGGTCACGACGGCCCGGGCAGGGGGGATAGCGAGTCAGACTGGGGCGCTTATCTCTTCGGGCTCCTCTTCTTCGGCGTTCTCGCTTGGATCGTGTACTCGGCATGCGTGGCCGGTGCACAGAATCGGAGGCCTAGCGGGGACGGGCGCCGCCGTGGCGGCGGCGGTGGTGGTCCCGGAGGAGGTGGTGGAGGCGGGTGGGATCCCGGTTTTGGCCAGGACGACGACCCTCCCCCACCGTACCCGGGCACGAAACCTTCCAACCAAGGCGCGCAGCAAGGATGGCGCCCCGGGTTTTGGACGGGCGCCGGCGCTGGCGGCGCTGCAGGTTACGGAGCCGGCTACTATCACGGCAGGAACAGCGCGAGGAACCAATCAGGGTACGGCACCGGCGGTTGGGGTAACGACAGCAGCTCAAGCTCGTGGGGGGCCGGTCCGTCCAGGTCGACCAGTTCGTCGTCGAGCTCGGCGCGTCACGAAAGCACCGGTTTCGGATCCACCAACAGGAGATAGGGGGAGGCCGGTTTCGGTTTGAAGTAGCCATAGAGTAATCTGAACGTGTTGAGCCAGCTCGACTCTAGGTCTATCCTGTACTCCGCGCTCCCGTACACCGTTCTCGCCGGCTATTGTGTGGCCAGTCCCCTTTGCCAGAGGGCGTGACAATATTATGTACATTTCCGAGGTGCAGGCCGTCTTCCATACGCGTAAAAGTACAACAATCCATCATTTCCAATGGCGAGCGTCTTCTGGGCAAACCCCCCAAGGTATCATACCATGAAATCCCCTGCTGCGAAAGCAAACTCCAAACTGCGCAAACATCTGTGATGCATATCAAAACAGTGGTCCCTCGTCAACTTTTCAACGAGGCAAATAATTCAAGTGAACCAAAACTCCACGACGGAGTCTAGTGATGGACGGACATAACGTCCAACCGGTCGAACGCCCTGGAGCAGTTGGGACACTTGCGCATGCGGTTGCTGATGCGGTCGTCCACGCACTGGTGGCAGAACAGGTGGCCGCACGTCTTCAGGGCCGTATCCTTGAAGTTGTTGCGGCAAACCGTGCAGAGTGCAAAGGTCTACGGGTTGCTGTTAGCCATCTAATCGAGTGGGCGGCGGAACACGCTGACTTACCCTGAGCATTTCCTCTTCCTCCGATGAGTTGCTCAACGCCTTGCGCTTCCACTCGTCCTTGTCCTTCTGCACCATGTCTGCGCGCACTTTGAGACGCTCGACCTCGGCCTCTTGGGTGGTGGTGCGTTCTCGGGCCGCTGCAACGGCTGCGTCGCGCGACTTGACCAGGTTCGTCAGCTCGCTGACCTGGTTCTTGTAAGAGTCGACTCGGCGCGCTGCATCGGAGCTGGTGGACTCCATCTTCTTATGCTCCGCCGCCATGGCCGCATTGGCCTGCTTCAGGTCCGACAGCTGCTTCTCGAGGTTGCTGATCAGGACCCGGTTCTGGGCCTCGACCTCTTTGAGCTGAGTCACAATCTCGGAGCTCTTGCGGTTCTGGCTGCGGAGCACGCTGAGCTCGCGATCTCTCATATCGGCGTCCTTCTTCACAGCGAAGTACTTCTGGTCGACCTTTTGCTTCTCGGCAAGGGCGGCCGAGGCGCGGTCCTCGAGCACCGTGTACTCCATAACCTTTTTCTGTGCTAGGCCCATCGATCGTTTGTACGCTTGCTGCAGGGCTGGCAGCTCCTTGTTGATGGACTGGAAATCTTGCTGGAGCTTCTTGTACTTCGAGAGCAGCTCGTCCGCGGGCACGCTCTCAAGTTCGGGGTCGGGGTCGGTCATCTGCTGATCCTCGGTGGGCTTCAGACGCTGCAGCTCCAGCTCCAAGGAAGCGATTCGGTCCTCCTGGGCACCTGTGAGCTCCTTGAGGTGCTGCAGCGCCTGCTTCTCCTCCTTCTCTCGCGTTTCCAGCATGTTGGCCTTGGCATACCACTCGTCCCGGGCCGCGCGGATCCGAGTCAGGTCGGCGTCGCGCTCCTCGACCTGGCGTTCCAGATCCGAAATGATCGTCTGCGCCTCGTCGTTGAGTTTGGTCCGGAACGCCGTCCGCTCGCACTGAAGTCGCTCAGCCTCCTCCCTCAACTGCTTGTTCGTGGCCTCCAAGTGGTTGACCCGCTTGATCAGGTCCTCGTTCTGACCCTTGAACTGCTTGAACACGTCCGTCCGGATAAAGTCTTCGTCGGTGAGACCTTCTCGTCGCGCCTTGAGCGCCGAGTTCTCCTCCTGCAAGGTCTTGATGTCTGTCTGCGCGGACTCTAGCTGTTCCTTCTGCTTCTTGACGACCGCCGATGCCTCCTCGAACTTGATGAGCGCTTCGGCGGCGTTTCCGTTTGCTTCTGCTGCATCGGTTCCACTCTCCCCGCCGGCGATTGTCGGCTTGGCGCTGGCGATGAACTGTTGCTCGAGCTTTTGTACTTGGGCGCTCTTTAGCCTATCCATGCGCTTTTCGGCCTTGAAGAATCTGAGGCTAGCCTTGTTCAGGTCCTCCGACAGTTGTTCGTTCTCTTGTTGTGCACGGTCCAGCTTGACCAGATATTCCTTTTGCTGAGCGAGTAAGGTGTTGACCCGCGTCTCCAGGTCAGTAATGTTCGGCGTGATCTCTCCCCTGGCATTTGCGATGCGATTGAGCACAGCCTCGGCCCGCTTCTTGATATCAGAGGCGGTGTCATCCAGGTGTCGTTGGAATTCGTCGCTGTCCTTAAAGTGAGTGCTAGTGATATACGGAGGATCTGGGTGCGTCAGTTTCGGTACGGTTACGTCCGAAGGGGAGGGGGTATTTACTTGACGGGCCCGAGAGAGGCGGTAGTGCCGGGTCCGCGAGCTGCTCCATCTCCTCCAGAACCTAGCGAGGGTCAGCCAAGCACCGAGACAAGGGATCGGTGGGACCGACCTGTTTCCACCATGCTTCGATGATGCGGATATGGTCTTCGCGGTATACGAGGTTTTTCTGTAGCTGTTCGACGCGCGACTCGAGGTCGGCCCTTTCCCTTTTTGTTTCTTGCAGTTGCCGGTAAATAGCACCCTTTTGATAATTCTGAACTCATCATCAGCTCGCGTCCCTTTCCATGTATTTCGCGCTAGGCGATCGTGTTCAAGTGTGAAAGCGTAGAGGATGATCGGATGTGTGGAGGGCAGGGAGACGCAGTGCCGTCATGCAGCCTCGTCGGCGGATCGAAAGGCCATTCCAGGCCATTCGACCGCAACCCGCCAGTGTTGGACGTGGCTTTGGGCATTCGATGGTCGTGATGTCGCGTCGCCATTGATGGCAGATGGGAATCGCGTGGGGGTCCATTGATTGTTGAGAAAACTTGACGTGTTGGGAAACTGTGTCTCGTGACACTTACCTCGATCCAGTGCTCCTCGGCGGTGTCACCACCGTCGCCCTTGGACTTGCTTCCATTGACGGTTTGATGCCGCTTGCTGGGAGGGGCGAGATCCTCAGCGGTGCTGATGGGGGGTCTCTTCCTGTCCTCCATCTTGGATAAGGTGGACGGACGGGGGGAGGCAGTCGGGACTGAGGTCGCTACAGGCATGAGAAAGGTAGGGATGCTGCAACAGCGTATGCATCCGGATCGACGAGGGGAGCAAGGCGGCTGGATGGAACAGCTGAGGGTATTCAGAGGTCGATCCGAGCCATGCGTGTGTTGGAGTGTCGGGCTAGTTCTGATTCGGCGTTGAGGATGCGGAGGGAAGCCTTGGGCAAAGGAGGTTGAATTTTCGAGGTTGAACACCGACGCTTCACGTTCAAATCAAGCCAGCCAGGCCGGTCCACTCCCCAAACAGGACTAGCTTTGCGCTAGTCCGTATGGGGCACCATCTGCTTATCGACCAGTCAGACGCCCCGCGCAAAGTGCACGGTTCGGTTAATCGTCGGGGTCCCTCCATTCACTTATCACTTTTTCTCTAGATCCCACCCGGCCACCATCCCGCCGTGACTGACAAAAAGTCTGGTTCACAAGCGACAAGCCACCTCCAACCACTCGACCACCCCGTAAGCCTCTGCTCCGGCCATGAGGGCCTATCAACGACGGCAATAGATCATACTCGGTACCATCGTCATCATGAGCTCCATGTTCAAGAAAAAGGGCGGCATGGCTTTCAAGCCGAAAATGCCCCAGGCTCGTCCTCGAGCGCCTGGGGCTGCCGCGCCGCAGCCACCGAGGGCGTCGTCGTCGATTGCGACCGAACCCGCGGCCGCGACAGAGACTCCCGCAATATCCAGGGACACGCCAGTGCAGGAGGTCGTCGGGACCGACGCGGGAGCGAAGGAGCCCGCTGGGGAACAGCCTACCAATACCCCGCCATCGACCGAGCCGAACACGACTGTGCTCCGACCGCAACCACCAGCGGATGAGCCTGCTGCTCCTGCTTCGACATCAAACACGACCAACCAGAAGAAAGCCGCCGAGCCTTCCGCCAGCCAGCCAACAACACAAGCGCCGACTGCCTCTGTGCAGAGCCCTCCACAGCCAGCATCGGCTGCCGGCGCAGCCCATGTGTCCGAGACGTCAATGCCCGCCCAGCTACAGACACCACCCGCCACTGCCCCTTCCGTTACTGAGGTAGTTCACACGACAGAATCCCAGGCCGATGTTGAGACCGTGCCAGCAAGCGACGCGCCGAAGCCAGCTACAAATGCACCCGCCAAGCGACCCCGAAAACGAGCCACAGAAGCGGCCGAGAATGCTGAAGGAGCCGAAAACGGCGCCGCGGCCCCAAAGCCCAAGCGACTGCGGAAACAGAAGGAGGCCATCACGAATGATGAGGCGACCCCGAAACGGCCGAGGAAAAGGAGGACGGCGGCGGACGGCACAGCGACCGAGACAGACAACACAAAGGCGTCGTCGAGGACCCGCCGAGCTCGCTCGGTGACGCCAGAGGACGCTGAGAACCAAGAGGCCGACCTCAGCACCCTCACGATGGGAGACCTGACGAGGGATCTCCGTATCGGCAAGAAGTTCAGCCGGCACGAGGAGCTCCTGCAGCGCCATCGCGAGAAGCAGGCGAAGGCCCGGGAGAGACTCAAGGCCAAGAGGAACGGCTCGGAGGATTTTGCTTCTGAGAGCGGGACACCGGCGCCTACGTCGAGCGGACAAGCGACGCCCGTGGCCGCTCTCCCGCCGAAACCGACCAGCATGGTCTCAACGGGACCCCAGTTTCAGATCATCGACGGCCAGATCGTGGTGGACCAGAACTCACTGAGTCTCGACCGTCACGCCATCGCGGCCGCGGCCGCCGAGGGCGAGGACATGCTCGAGATCGAAGAGAACGACTTCACGACGCTCACGACGCAGAACAGCTACCGTACGGGCTCGAAGCTTAAGGGGCCCAACGTATGGACCGAGGAGGAGACGGAGCTCTTCTACCGCGGGCTCCGCATGTTCGGCACCGACTTCCAGATGATCAGCGGCATGTTCCCCGGAAAGAACAGGCGGCACGTCAAGATGAAGTTCAACCGCGAGGAGCGCCACGCGCCCGCACGCATTGACGCCATCCTTGTCGGCAAGAAGGAGCTCCAGATCGACCTCGAGGAGTACAAGACGTGGACCAAGGCCGAGTACGAACCCGTTGAGGCCATCATGGCGGCGCAGCGCGCTCAGCAGGCCAAGTTCGACGCCGAACAGGCAAAGATCAAGGCGGCCAAGGACGCCATTAACGCCAGGAACTTCGCCTCCCTGCAGGACAAGGGCGAGGGCTGGCCTGCAGAGGAGTCTTCCGCGGCAGCGGGTGGTGGTGGTGCCAGCGGCGGCGGTGGCAAGTCCAAGCCGAAGCAGCAGGCCAATGTCGGTCCTCAAATCACGGTCGACGCCGACGGCATGATCACCATCGACGAGACCAACATGGACCCGGACGTTGGGCGGGGCAAGAAGAGGGGGGCGGGCAAAGCTAAGAAGAAGGCCGTCGAGTACAACATGCGCGGCGAGATCATCAACCGATGAAGGCGCGCGCCGTTGGGGGGGGGGGTCCGCGCCGGGACGAACGGGGGCTACGCAGGGCAAGGGAGTGGGGAACCGGGGCGGCTACCAGAGACAGATACCCTTTGCTTTTTCACGAGGAAAAGATACAACACGGTCTTGGTGGGATGCACCTACTTTTTGCATCAGGCGGCGTTGGTATTGCTATTATCTGTTCGGATTCTTGTGGGGTTTGCAGCGAGGGTTTAGGAATCACAGCAGGCCAGACACGGGCAGGACGCCCTGCTTCACAGGCGCGGGAACGGGAATACTCGCAAATGATTTTCTTTCGGGGACTTCTTCGACCCGCTTGTTTCCGTCGACATATGTTCGCGTGATGCCCCAACGTCCTCTTGGCCACCCTCGCCGTCTCCCCTACCTAATGATCTATACCATCCATCACCCCTCAGGCCTCCCTCCGGTTGCCGACCCTCCAGAGAGCCGGCGTCTACGCACCCTTCTTCCTCGTACCATCGCGCCAGGCGACAAGCACAACGAAAAAGGGAAAACCCCGGTGGAAATGCCTTTGCAAGAAAGACGACATCAAATATTAGACCTCGCACGGTTCCTGATAGGAACCACACGGCGAGGGGTACGGCCGCGGTGTGCAATGCAGGTCCCCCTCCTCCACGGCCCGGGGCTCTTGATCTCCGGGCCGTCAAGCAGGTAAGTATGGAGAGGAGAAGAAGGCACCATCAATAGAATGGGAGCAGGCGCCGAGTTATATACCGCTTTGGAGTGAGGCCAAACCGTAGGCAGCAGCGTCACTGAGGCCGAACAGCTGAGGCCAATTAGGCTTGCCTCGGCTACTGGTAGCAATGCCCACCAAGCTGCCACGTATCCATGCAACACTGCAACGAGAAATGGCACTGAAAAGTTGAATTAACCGGTACTACCTGGCCTGGCTACCTAGGATTGACGCCGCGCTCTCTTCCAAGTCGGAACAGGAGCCCTCCTGGCCACAGACAAGCATGTACGTTGCAGCTGCGCGCGACATGCGACCTCCGTATGCGTGCAAGCCAACCCCCGCATGTCGTCCTCAGCCGGCCTGCCTCCGCGCCGGCTTTTCGAAAAGAATCTACCTCCACGAATAACGAGGACGGCGGCCCCGTGCCCATGTTGACATGGACCCTGTCGTCTTGACTAGGTATCCTAAAGTCTCCCTCGAGTCGTTGTTACCAAGCCAACACCGTCCGGCAATTCCTGAGCCTTGCGTATCTGTCGTAGAATGTGTAATCATGCGGTCGTAGCGGATCAGCTTAGTTCTGGGGCGCGTCATCGTCGTCCGGCTGGTCGAACAGAAAGTTTGCCGCGAGCTCCTCGTTCTTATCGCAGGCGAAGTAGGCCTGGATGGCAGCGTCGCGGTCGAAGCCGAGGCGGCATAACTGAGCGACTGTTAGTACCCTCGCATCATCAAAGGCCGGGGCCGCAGAATAACCTACCCGTTCAATAGCATCGCGCTCCTCCTCGGTAACCTGGATGGCTTGCGCGCCGGGGGGCAGCGGGACGTCGTCGTCGACCTCCTCGCCAAGGAGCTGCAGGAACTGGTCGGGGTTGTTGGCGATCAACTGGGCGAGCTGGGGGTTGCCGGCGCCAAGCTGCTGGAGGATGGGCTCCAGCATCTGAGGCTGTTGCTGGACGACCTGGCGCAGCTGCTGGAACTGGGCATTGTTTCTGAGAAAGTCCAGGTTGCCAAAACCACCCTGGGCGGCAGCCGCGGCGGCAGCGGCAGCCGCGGCCTGGTTGTTGCCACCGGCGGGGGCGCTACGTCCACCGCCACCACCACCACCACCACCACCACCACGAGCCTGGGCGGCGAGGTCGAAAAGATTGACATTTCCGTCGTCGTCGGTGCCAGTGCCAGTGCCGGTGCCAGCAGCGGGAGCACCAGCGGCGGGCTGGGCGGGCTGGGCGGGCTGGGCGGCGGCGGCGGCCTGTCGCTGCTGCTGCTCCTCCTGAACGTTGTCGGGGATGCCCTGCAAGAATGTCAGTCGCGGACGTCAGCTGCGGAACCATGGCAGCTTACGTTGAGCAGGTACTCGACGGCTCTGTCGGGGTTGTAGAAGGCGGCACGCATCGCGGCGTCGATCTGAGCACGCTCGAAACCCATGGCTTCCATGTTCGCAATCACCTCCTGGCGCTGGGCGCCCATGGCCATCGAAGGGTCCGTGGGTCCGGCATCACCGCCTGTGGCCCTAGCAGCGGGGGTGGGCGTGGCGGGAGCGGCGGCGGGGGCAGCAGCATGGGCGGCGGGAGCTGGAGGAGCGGCCGGAGTCGCGGCGACGGGCTGAGCGGGCGTCGCCGGGACAGCGGGCGCCGAGGACTCGGCGGCAGGCGTGGGCTTGGGTGCCTTGGGCTGTCGGGTCATCAGTACTCAAGCAAGTGGGATGGAGTCGCCGTTGTACTGACCTTGTTGACCATGCAGACAACGAAGCCCTTCTCTTCAATCTTGTAGGACTCGACAGTGTCGTCGTCCTTCAGGATCTTGCCTAAAAGCTGTCAGCTTGAGCCATCATGCCCCCTCCCCCTCGGGATACAGGCACCTACCAGAGTAGATGAGCTTCTGGTCCTTGGGATCCCATCCCTTCTCTCCCGCAATCTTCTGCTTGACAGCAGAGACCTGGTCGTTCCGTTAGCTTCGTGGTCGGGTCATCGCAAGGCAGCTGTGGAAGAGCTCATAGGTGGGGATGTGGGGTCGAAACGCACAAGGTCGGTGGGCTCAACATCAAGCGTGAACTTTTGTTGCTTCAAGTCCTAGACAAAGAAAAAATTCGTTAGCAGCAGATCATTTTGGGTGGCCCGGGAATGGTGAGGCGCATTGCAAGAGGGCCATCGCTATCGGGTGGGAGGAAGCTGAGCTGTGCATACCTTGAAGGTGACCTTCATCTTGGCTAGCTTTCGGGCAGCGGAGGGCTGCAATCACAAGGGGAAGAGGATGAGGAATCGGCGAGGTTGGACGAAAGGATGGAGATGGCTGTGATGGCGATTAGAGCGCCGAAAGGAGATGCGCAGTGAGCTGTGGGTGAAAGATGAGAAATCCGTCACCCAGTGGTTTTGTTGTGCGCGGGAAAGACTGGTACAGAATTAATGGAGATGACGAAGGTAAGTGGTGACCTGAAGTCGGTGTTTGGTTGCTACGCAGTGGGGGAAGGCGGCGGCGGGCGGCTCCAGTTGGTTGGCTGAGGTACCTCCTTCCACTTTCTTTCTAAAGGTGGGTGCTGGTTCACGTCTTTCCGCCCGCTTCTCCACTAAAAACCCAGAGGGTAAAGTCACAACAACCAAGCAGGAAAGAGCACCAGTAACTGGCTAGCGCAGCGGTCGGGTGGCGCTTTCCTAGCCAAACTCTCTTTTCCTTGAGGAAAGTGGCGGTGCAAGACGGCCTTCCTGGCCGCTCAGATGATGATGTGAGGCACAGAGATGGGCAGACAAAGGTACCAGAGTTACTGGACGACAGCTGACAGAATCATAAAATACCCAGGTAATTCAGTGCACTTTCCCATGGTTTATGCTCCTCCCATTTGTCCATGTATATGGCATCATCACGCAGAAAATTCAGCAGCCAAAGAAAGCGGGGTGTTGTACCTGTCAGTGGTGTGCTCTGTGTACAGGTAGGATAAGGTATGCCTTGATGGAAGCTGCCGTTGAAGGCAGTACAAAGGTATCCAGCCCCCGCAGGCTGCCACCATAACGTGTCCAGCTTGCATGATATCACAAGCCACTCTCTGACCAGCCCTGCTTCTCAGCAAGGGCATTGGCGATCTCGCTGAACAGTTGCAGGAACGTCTGGCCTACAGCTGGAACCAGACCTGTCGCTGAGGTAATACGTGCCCGTGCCTGAGCCCGGTTGCCAGAGATCCACAGCGGGTAATGCGGAGCGGGATCATCTATAGTCCGAGTCCCCCACTCCCTCATCGATCCGGCATCAATGCGATGGGGCCGAACTGTGGTCGTTTTTTTATTCTTAGACGACGACTCAAACCAGACAGTCAGGCCCTGATCGATACTTCAGACCCTCATGTATCACTCCTATACCGCACACGTCTTGCTCACTCATCAAAGTTCGTGTGACTCGTTAAATTTGTTGTAGCTGATATGGCTATTCTAGCTTTCTGGCGGCGTCTTGGCCACCAGCCGTTGGATCTTTTCCCTCCTTCTGTCTCTCTCTCCCTCTCTCTGCGCCGCCTAGGACAACGCCACGCTGTACAAAGAAAACAAATCCCTCAAATATGGTATCACCGCCCGAGTATTTACTCCCCTGTTGTTGTCCGAGGACAAAATAGCAATTAGACATTCATGAGGACCGCGCCGGGTCAGTTTTTCCCATATCCCCTTTTTGGTTTCCGAGGCACAGGCATGCTCTTGGTTGCTGCCGGCATGCCGTTCACCGTCATCATCATGACTGCTCCTGCTCAACGTCCCCGTCGACCCGGAGCTTCCGGCTTTGGTATCCGGTCAGGCTCGTCCGGGACCCGGCCGTTAGGATCCACTCGGGAATGGGAGGCGTCATTTGTCTTTCCCCAACAGCCTCGTCTTCCTCTTGAGGGGACGGGAGCTCGCTCTTCTCCTTGATGGATGGCGGGTTGCTAGGAAAGAAGTTCTCGTAGCTGCTTGCGCCGCTCAGAGGGCTAGGGCCCGAAGGCAGGCTGCCGCTTCTCATGCGGCGGACGCTCTTCCGGTCTGGAATGACACAGCCTGCGTCGGGAGCCGCAGTCACGACGGTACCGGGCGTCACCATGGGCGGCGGGTCTGGAGAATCGGACCGAAACAAGGGGTGAATATGCGATTCGCTCGCGGAGCCCTGCATGGTAAACGCGGGCTCGGGGCGCCGGAGGGAGCATTCGCTAGCAGAAGCCTGTAGCGTAAAGGTAGGCTCAGGGTTTCGAAGACTGCCCATGGGGGCGGGGCTGTAACTGCGGCTACGACGGCGAGGTCGCGGAGTCTCTAGGTCCATGTCCAACGGCGTGCCGGGACTGGGACTGCGACTGGTGGTGGGGCTGGCTGGGATTGTCTCGAGGAACCTGCCAGGGACAGGAGATGACGTGCCGAGGACGGTGAGGCGGCTTTGCATGTCGACGGACGAGGTATCCCATGAGTCGAACGAAGGATCCTCGTTGACACTGCTAGACCGCGACCGGTAGTGGATTGAGTCAATCGACGACGCCCGCATCTTCTCCCTCAGCGGCAGCAGACGGGTTCTCGAGGAGATAGGCCGGACGACGTTGGACAGCGAGGAGCGGATAGAGCTGAGCGTCTCGGTCGCGGAGCCGCCGCTGCTCGACTGGGGCGGGGTCTGCGAGCCCATTGAGGCGGATCGGCTCCTGCTGTCGAACGTCGGGGAAGTACGGTGGTAGGGAACCGACTTGACGCGGACGTTGGAAGCCTTGCGGGACTCCTCATCTGAGTGGAGCGAGCCCGCCCCTTCGCGGGCAAAAAGGCGGGCCAGAACGAAGTGGATGACGATAAAGATGAGCTGGCACGCAAAGCAGAGGCCGAGAGCGATGGACGAAGCGACAAGGTAGCTCATCTGTGTCGCGCCCAGGACCGAGTCCGCCACGTCCTTCGCGGCATTGCTCAGGCAGATCATGGTGGCCACCGAGGCGGCGGTGGCTAGTGTGCACGTGAGCACGCTGGCGCCGAACATGATGCTGTTGAGGGGCTTTGAACAGCTTCGGGATCTGGGGATAAAGTTCGCGGACATCATCCATCCCATGATGGCCAGAAGGATGGCTTCTAAAATCGAGGACAGGATCGACGAAGCCCGGACTGGCGGATTGTGGGTAATGTGGGCGACTAGCACGACGTGGATGACAACAATGGTAATGGTGGCGATCAGCGCCAGTGCGCCGGCCGCAACGGGAAGAGCTCGAGGCAGAGCCATGGTGAAGTGGCTGTCAAAGCCTAGGAATCGAGGATGGACGAAGTGAAGGCGGGAGCCGGGTCTGCTTGGTTGCAAACGTAGCTATATCGTGCGGAAACAGGCAGAGAGTGTGTTGTTGTTGTTGGTTGGTCTGCCAGAGACCGGTGGGTCGGAGATCTGAATGCTTTCCAACGACGGATGTACCCAGGCGCTGCAAAACGCGTTCCAGGAGTGGCCGTTGACGAGATCGCAGACCGGCCGGCGAGTTGATCGGCTACTTAATTCGATGAGGGCTGGGCCCCGGGCGGGCGAGGCGGCTACGAAACGAAGGCGTGTGTAAGTGGAAAGTCGACAAGACGGTCCCAGGAAGGCGTCTATGGGAAAAGCAGATGTATTCGGGACGCGGTTGGCCAGCCGTGTACATGCTCTGAGCACTGTTCAAGGTTCGATCTGTAAGAGAGCTCCGTATAGAAACTCTCTCGACAGGGACGAGTAAGACCGGGGGTTGTCGTTGGAAGTGAATGGGATTCCGAGCAAACGAGCAGCGAAGCTTTTGCACTATAACGGGCAGGCCGGTATACTTGAGGCGAAGGCGGCGAGAATGGTCTGTTGGCGAGCCGGGCTGTTGACAGCGAATGTCGAAGACGATATGTTGAACGAGAGAATTACAGTTGGTGAGAACGAACGGAAGGGGGGTTGGAGGAAGAGAGGTGTAAGTATAAGTGGAGGGGGGGACGAAGAACGAAACCTGGGAACAAACGCATAAAGTATGGCAAGCGGTCGTGGACGTGTTTTTGTGCGTGCGGTGCCCGGCCTGGCCTGGGTTGGGGGTTGGATGGCATTCCCTGTCGGGGTGGAGGGGGGAGGAGCTGGCTGGCACTAGAGGCACTGCGTCGCGTGGGCAAACGGCAGACCGAGCGAGTTTATTCGTACCTTACGCACACGCCTCGGCCGGCCGGTGGGCTCTCTTCTATTTTTTTACTCACCTCTTCCCGGGTCGTAACCCAAAATGGCCCAGGGGCAGTGAGAAGCGAGGGAGTGGAGGAGCGTCGGCGACGGCAAGGATGTTGGGAGGATGCCGTGGTGGGGCGTTCGGAACGAAACACTGGCAGCTACCCTTGTCCGTGTACCGGGGGGCGTGTGCTCTTGGGACGCTGCGCTAGACAGAGAGAGCCCGGGCCTAGTGTACAGAGCAGTGTAAGTACCTACTAAGTAGGAACTGAATGGTCTGGGATCCTGGCCAGAACTGGGAGCCCGCAGCGGCAGGGGACTGAGGCCCGGTGACGAGATGGTTCGGAATCTCTGATGGGCTCCTGACGCTCTGCCGTGTGCCCTGCGCATGCATCCTGAATACCGGAGCGCAAAGTCTGCGCCATGTGTTTACGTGTGTACACGCACTACGAGTATACGACAAGAGAAACGAGATGCAGGGCTCTATCGTCCCATTCACCGATGCAGCTGCCGCTGTCGCTATCGCTGCCGCTGCCGCTGCCGCTGTACGTGGTACTTCCGCCTGTTGTGCACAGAGCCAGTCAGGGTACTGGACGACGACCGGACGAGGCGAGGCCCATGTACTCTCTGACCTTGTCGTTCCTTGTGTGCCTGTGGAACCCGGCAGAGGGGCTAGAATGATGTCGTGCTGCCTGCGGCGACCAAGCCTGACTCCCCAATTGACCCGCTACGATTTGAGCGCGCCTCGACGCCATGTTGAGACCCGCCACCATCGTGGTTGTCGAGTCCCTGCTGGAAAGAGGAAAGCCAGCGTACTCAACGGCAGATGCATTCGCGCAACGGACAGCATGGCCTCTGCTGGCGGCATGAGATGGCGAGAGCTGACAGCAGGGCTGCGGCAGGTGATTGGCCGCGCCGCCCAGGTTAGATGAGGACGAAGCCACAAGTGCAGGGTAAAACAAGGGAAAAACGAAGGCCAAAGACACGATGGGCGCATGGAAAGGGAGGGGGATCACCCATCATCCTGCCTGGAGGCGCTTTTGGAAGAAGCAACGAGGGCTTCGCCTGCCTGTTGTGGCAGGATTGGATAGGTAACCTACCTGGGTATAGGTATCCGAATCCTTACAGAAAAAGAAAGGGGCACGCGCAGTGGCTTGGATACTTGGATGACTGGTTGACTGGCTGGCTGACGACATATGCTGTGCCAGGCAGCGAGGAGCGGCTTTTCAGCGGGCCATGCCTTCCACCAAGCGCCCACCTCTCATCTCCTTTCTGATATAGGTCGACGTCGCTATTAAGCCCGGAGCTTGTCCCTTGCGTGGTTATCCCTGACCCCCATCACTGTTGGTTATTAGCACTGATAATATACTACTAACGTCTTTTCTGGCTGCTGCCCCGACATTCGTTGTTTACTTTCTGTCCACCACGACCGACACAAGCCCAGTACACAAGACCCGTGAGGTCCGGTAGCTTCGAACGCAGTGAGGCTCTAGGCCGTTCTAGCGTTGTTTACATTGTGTCGCTTTTGGCATGGTCGCAGCGACGTGCCGATGAAGAGGCACTTTTGTGCACTCGGTAAGTGTCGCCGCAGGGTAAGGCTGGACTCAAGAGCTGCAGTCGGCATCTCATGTGAGGGGGAGGTGCAGACACACAATCTCCGAGCCTCGCAGGTATTGCTCAAGTCGCCGATGGCGAGCATGTCCCTTGCATCCACGAATCAGACTGGACCGTCCATCAATCGTCTGCCAGCCCGTCCGGGTCTTGCTGTGCCTCGACGGTTCTTGTCCGCAGCAGAGGCACCGCGATCGACGAGGCTAGCGATAAGATGCATGGCTTAGATGCGGGGTTTTTTTTTTATGTTTTTCAAATTTTTTAATTTTTTTTTTTTTTGGTGAGACAGGACGTGGGCCCTTGTCGGTTGGTCCTGAACCGAGGGAGGGGGGATTCACCCAACATCTGGCCGCCACGCGCAACTCACGATGACTTCAAGACAGGTGAAGGAGGCAGGAGGCTTCGGGAGCGACGTCGACTAGTAAATCGTCCGGTCAAAAACAAATACTACCCAAGTAGGCAAGTGCTTTTTGACGGCAATTCTGAATCGCCCATTCACCCGTTGGCATGGCGATTGGCCAATGCAAGAGGGCAAAAGCCAGTGCTCTCTTGTCTTTGAGAAGGGGTGTTCCCTCCTTCTGCCTCGTTGCCTTTCTCCGCAAAGCGGCTTCCGGGGGGGTTTCTTCACAGTGGCCTATCTAGTAGTAGGTACTGCGTAGTGCCAAGTGGGGAGCTGACGGCGTACCTGAGAGGACTCAGGGAGGGGAGGGGTGACGGAATGGCTCTGAGCATGGGTGGCCCATGATCGTACATGGTAATTGGAGGGGAAGATTTGCATAACAAGAGGGCGCCCCTTTTGTGCTTTTCCCCTAGAGCACCGGCGCCATGGGCTTCGAGCTTATGCAGCGGGAACTGGGTGGTCAGATAAACATTGAACAAGGTACAGATCAATCAAAGCCCGTCCCGTGGTTGCTCGCGCCCGCAACGGCCGGTCAACGACGGCGACGACGGCAACCGGCAACCATAGTCACCTGTAGTGCTGCCGATGATCTTGCCAAACTTCCAGCTGCGCAGAATTCTTGGTTAGCAGCGACGAGAAAGCGCATGCAAATTCCGAACTGGGCCGAAATGACTCGGCCTCCAAAAACTCAGCCTGGGTTTTTGGCTGGGAGTTCCGGGAGGGAGGCATGTCGTAGGATGTAACGGTCTAAACTTTCCTTGAGAGGAGAAGAGGGGGGGGGGGGGGGGGGGGGCCAAGAGAAAAGCTCGCAAAAAGGAAGGACCAGGTTTAAGACTAGCAGAGACATGGAGCCCGATCTATCGATGAAAATTTTCATGGGTGTCATAGTGTGAAATGACACGAAATCTAGGTACATGGAGATGCACAGACGAATGGGCAAAGGAACTGGTATCTTTGTCCAGAGGTACATCCAACATGTCTGTCTAACTTGACTTCCCGATGGGCCCAATTGACTGGTTTGCCACGAGCCATCGGTTTGCAGAGTCCATGGCATAGCGACATCTAAGGGAAGTGTCTCATGTGCGAGCACTTCTACTTTCGATTGTTAGCATTGACGCCTGGCGGCGGGTTTGGCTTCCGTCTGTGTCTTCGCAAAGGGGCTCGGCGACGGTTGCCAGGTCAGTCAGGTGTTGATACTGCGAAGCCGGGGCCAGTGCGAACCGATTGCCTCGAGTATAATGATGCACATGGCAGCTTGCCGTACAACGGGGGGCCCTCCCATTCGAAGGAGCAAGGGAGCTCTGATGAAAGGACAACAAAAAAGGTTCGAGACAGTGGCAGATGTGACAATGCCATGCTAGGGGGTACGTATCCCGCCGGGTACCTACTATGTAATTTTCAAGGTGCCGCACCGTACCTACCTAGTAGTACCGTATACACTAAGCAAATACATTATCCACTTTGCCCTTGGCGGCCGCAAGAGGTATGGTGTGACGGCAGAAACAGGGGCCAGGCGCTAGCAAAGGCAGGGGTTAGTCATGTACGTCAGCAGCAAGTTATAGTGTAAGGACCAGCAAAAAACCTTATTATTGGCATCAGAGGTCCCATAGTCGGGCTAGTCTCATTATGTTAATGGGTACTATTAGTTTATTCCTAATGGTATCTAAGACGTCTTTTACTATAGATATATACTCTATATTCAGTGAATTTCAAAATATTACATATTACATTACAATTACATATTACAATTACATATTACATATTACAAATACAAATACAAATACGTAATTGTAATAAAATAATATATTTCTATATTACATGTAATTATAATAATATTACAATTATATGTAATATATTTATAATAATATTACATTATTACATAAAAATTAATATAAGGTTTTAAAAAAATTAATATATAGTAAATTCTATATTAATTTTTTAACTATATATATAATGTAATATAGTAATAATAATAGTTAATTAGGAGACTATCTTTTAGTTTTAA